>SNQJ01S0144527.1:0-19967 GCA_010110895.2 Picea sitchensis
CTCTGATACCACTATAATGTACCAAACTAGGATAGGAGGGGAAATTATGTTTTTCTACCCCAAATTTTGTGTTTCTTATTATGTGAATGTGATGTTAACTTCTTACAAATATTTTTCTCAATTAGGAATATTTTCAAACATATAGCATACATCCATTACACAAAAAATAGAGAAGATAGCATGGCATATTATTATGGATGGAAACTCCCAAAACTAGTACAATGATATCTAATGGCTATAATGACAGTTGCAAAATACTCCTAAGAACACAAATCTAGAGTTGAAAAGAAGCTACACAATCTACTACACAAACAATACAAGAAACCCAGAATGATGCCAATCCACTGTCCCAAGACTCTTCGTTCCCTACAATACTCTTCTCTAGTAACATCCACTCTTCAAGCAACCTTCCAATCCTATCTTGAGCTCCTCCCAAACATGATCTGATAAACTACAACAACCCCAATTCACAGAGTTTCTTGTGGGATGACTACTAGGAATCTAGTGGGGCCTTACGGGACAACCCTTACTCCACCCACGTGGGTGTCTACTCCCACAAATGTGCAAAAATCCTCCTGGAACCTACAGATCAGATGCTTGGCCTCCTACTGAAACTCGTCATAAACACCATGCACAATATGATATTCCTCCCAAATCTCTTCATCATGAAGCCAAAAACCACAATGAACCCCAATGAGAACTCTTAATGAATTCTCGTCTTTGTCTAGCTAGGGTGGCTATTACACCATCGAAACTAAACCTGCAATGGAAGTATTTTTCCAAAAACCCCAACGAAAATTATGGCTACAAGATCACTCCAATAAGATATCAAATCATAATGCTAAGGAGAAGGGTTACTCTTCTATTAATGATTTCCTTGGACATTTTAGATCTTTCCCCCAATTTGACCAAATCAAATCTTCACTTTATTTTCCTTCCAATTTCATTTAAATATAATTATTTATTTTATTTAATGTCACTTTTAGGATTTGCCATTCTTTTTACCTAGGTGATGTAGATTTTAACCTTGTACAATTATTTACTGCAAACATATTTTCAATAACAGAACAAAAAATATACAATGGAAAATACACACATTAAATAGAGATTTTTCCCCTGGAAACCCAAACCAGGAAAACCAACATATTCTATATTCATTCATGTCATACATTTTTTACAATACAATATACATATAGGATCTCGTAGAATCCAAAAACCCAATCCAATAACCTGTATTAGTCAAGAACCCTAATTCCTTAACCGTAAATAGAAAACCATCAACAAAAACCATATACCGAAAACCACCCAAAAATAGATGCAAAATACCGACAAAAACATTTTAAGGAATATAACACATACCCAACATTATCCCACTTGTTGTTTTCTTTGAATACAGGGGGTTACAAGGTTACATAGTCAACAATCCAGGGAAATAATTCTCATAGATCCTCTACATCGAGAGAACTTTTTAGTGCTCATAGATTTTGTTAATGAATCTGCAACATTCTTCAAAGTGTCCACCTTCATCAAAAACACCTTCTTTTCTTCAACCATGTCTCTCACAAAGTGATGTTGAACATCAATATGCTTTGTCTTTGAATGATAAGATGGGTTCTTTTCCAAAAAAATTGCACTCTAACTGTCACAATCTATCCTTATAGCTTGTACCAACCCAATACATGAACACAACCTTTGTAAACATATTGCTTCCTTTCTTGCATGAGTGGATGCCATGTATTCAACTTTTGTAGTTGAAAGTGCCACTACAGGCTGTCTTTTTCTCATCCAACTGATTTCTCCTCCAAACAAGTTAAAAACATACCTACTTGTAGATCCTATACGATCCAGATCTCCAACCCAGTTTGCATCCACAAATCCATGTATGTCCAACACTCTTTCTAAACCTGGTCTTCCTTGGTAGCACAATCCATAACTAGTAGTGCCACACAAATACCTGAAAAATATATTTACTGTTGTCTAATGCTCCTTCCCTAGTTTTGACATATACCTACTCAAAAATACCATTGCATGTGCAATGTTTAGTCTAGTACACACCATTCCATACATCAAACTTCCAACTACACTCGCATATGGAACATGAGACATGTCCTCCTCTTCCTATGTCATGGGACACTGATCCACAAATAAATTTACACCTATAGGAATAGGGATAATGACCAGTTTACATTCATGCATATTAAACCTTTGCAATATTGTCTCAACGTATTTTCTCTGATTTAACCAGAGTTTCCTATTTTTCTGATCTCTTTTAGTTTACAGGATAATCTCCTTATTATTTCCTATCAACAACATGTCATCCATATACAACACCAAATAAATCAAATGATCACCAATTAATTTGAAAAATGCAGAGTGATCTTCTTTGCTTCTTGTGAAGCCAAGTCCCAACATATAAGTATTAAAATTTTGATACCACATCCTTGGTGATTTTTTTAAACCATACAGGGACTTTTTCATCTTTCATACCAAGTCCTTCTTTCCCTTCACAACAAATCATTCTAAATGCTTCTTGTAGATTTCTTCTTCCATATCCCCATGTACGAATTTTGTCTTCACATCCATATGTTCTACTTCAAAATCAAACGCAGCAGCAACAGATAACAGAAATCTAATAGAGGTTAACTTCGCAACATGATAAAAAATCTCACCAAAAAAAATTCCCTCAACCTAGGAATAACCCTTTGCTACTAATCGAGCTTTGTATTTCTCCACTTTTCCTTCTACATTCAACTTTTTTTTAAATACCCATTTGTTTCCAACGATCTTTCTTCCAGTCGGTAACTCCACTAGATCCCAAGCCTCATTCTTATATAAGGTTTCCATTTCTTCAACCATGGCCTTTTTCCATAGTTTTCCATCCTATGAATCCACTGCCTCCCCAACAGTTATAGGATCATCATCAGTATTAGGAAAAGAAAAATTTGAATGGAAATCAGGTGGAGTATACCTTTCCAGTAGCCTTTTTTCTTGAATCGATCTCCTCAATACTAGAGTATGAGGATCTTCTTCTTTTGATTCATGTTCTTCTGGAGAGTCTGATTCATCATCCTTTAACTCAAAATCTTTCTTCTCTGGTTCTTCCTTACTTGGTAGGACTTCTTATTTGAAAACATCTTTCATTTCTCTAAATACAACATCTTGACTATACACAAACTTCTTAGTTTATGGGTTCCAAATATTATAACCATTGAGACCATGTTTATACCTAATAAAGATACACTTTTCATCATTCTTATCTAGCTTACCCATGTTTTCCTTTGGAACATGAACATAGGCCTCACAACCAAATACCTTGAGATGTGTGAGAGAGGGATTCCTACCAATCCATACCTCATGTGGAGTCTTTCCATCCAGTGTTGATGAGGGTGATTGATTGACTAGGTAACATGTAGTACCCACTGCCTCTACCCATAAATGTTTCCCTAACCCGACACCACTGAGCATGCACCTTTCTTTTTCCATCAACGTCATGTTCATCCTTTCTACAACTCCATTTTTTTGAGTTGTATAAGGAGTAGTATTCTTCCTTTCTATACCACATTTATTACATAATTATTCAAATTTATTCCCGCGAAACTCTCCACCATTATCCATCCTCAACACCTTAATTTTTTTCTCTGTTTGATTCTCAACAAGAGCCTTAAAATCTTTAAACCTATCAAAGACTTCATATTTGTTCCTGGGGAAATATATCCAAGTGTTCCTCGAGAAGTCAACTATAAATGAGACATAATACACATATTTTTCCAATGATGGAACCAACACATGTCCAAACTGTTGATACTGAGAAGGGGGTGAATTAGTATCAAGTATAATTTAAAAACCTTTTTCAACTTATACTTAAACCATTCAATTATATCCAATGAGAAATTAACAATAGTATAAGAGTTACACCAATACACCACAATACACCATGCACAATATATGAGAAATAATCAATAGTTTTGGTTCAAGGGAAGTAATGACTTCCAAAGGTAGCTACAGCTTCCAAATGTAAAGGGAGGGATAAACCTCCAAGAGGGAGATAAAATCCTCAAATATCAAGAGAGAGTTGAACTCTCCATCCTTTCCCCTTCATTCCACCCAAGAATATATGAGAGATAATAAAACTTTACATTAAATCATCACATAGAACCTGATAATGCTTCCTGAGACTTCTTCAATTTCTGCAATTCTTCAATTCTTGGAGTACTCTAATCCTGTAGATAATATTACTCAATGTATTCTCTGAAACTCCTCCAATTTTCACTCCTTGAATCCTCCCCAAAGGAGGTTATAGAAGAATGGTAGACTTTATCCAACTCTGGTCTATTCAGGAGAGTGAACTTGCAGGAATGCCCCGCTCAATAGTGCATCCAATTCTGAGCTTCGGCACAGAAACTACGTTCCATAATATTCGATGAAAATTTTCCCACTTGATTTGGATTCTCTGAATAAGTTATGATTGTGTTTACCCAGAACACATGTTTATTGACTAGCCGGGGACTGAGTCACAAGAAACCCTATCTTTACGAGTGTATCTCTATAATTATAGCTAATCAAGAGCTGAACCTTTTACAAGAGTTACCTTGTTATGTCTTCTCAATACCATGTAATTTCACCATCTGAATCGTTGTCTAGAAAAACGTTATTGAGAAAATGGTTAGATGACCTAGAAATAACATACATTAGAACACATCACCAAAGACTTCATCCTCCTTGAAATCGGCCTTCTTTGCTTCTTATTTCCTTTGAAATTTGACTTGTATAAAATGAATGTATAATGATGTTTATTTTACCACCATTTATGTCACTTCCTTTTAACATTAGAGGGCCGTTGACACTTTCTTATTTTGTAATTCTTTTCTTTAATTATCTTAGGGCCTACATGTACTTCCTTCTTCAATTCACTTTGTCTTCAAAATTCATTTCTCCTCAACCAAGGGGATCCACATGACGTGCCACCTTGGGCTCCAACATGATGATGTATACTATCATTCATGGGTGTTGTATATGCATGTGCATTTTCCTTCGTATCCAAATACCTTCATCGATCTTGGGTCCAAAAGCCAATGGATAAGGTTGACATCAATGACAACAATCTTCCAACAATCTCCCCCTTTGTCATTGATGGAAACACTCGTACCTATCATCATGATCCCAATTTCTCTCCCCTTTGACATCAATGGCAAGGTTAGTATTACTGATTTTAATGGAAAAGTGTAACTCTCTTCAAAGAACGCTCCCCGGGCAATAATGACACTCAATATCTTCATCCTTATTTTTTGGTCTTTGGGACATTTTCTTCCTTAGAATCCTTTTGTGTGGCTTCTCTGCTTCTCTCTCCTCTTCATGTCTAGGATATGTTGTTCGGTCTTCTTATAACAATTGCAACCAATCTTCCTGAGTATTTTCTCTGATTTTACATTTTCCCCGGAGATCAAGCGTTGAAGTGTATCCTTGATCACACATTTTACTAACAGCGAGTAGATTATGATTCAAGTCTTCAATAATGGAATCATTCTTTTCTTTTACATTTTTCTTCCAAGCTCTACTACACCTTCTCCAAGTAACGGCAAATGAGTCATCTCCAAATGCAACTTGCCACCCTTTCTCTTCAAGTGATGAATTTGATCCCAGGTCGGTAATGTGAAGAACATCCACTATCTATGTACCATTCTTCTTCTTATTTACATTATTTAGCGGTTAATGTTGTTCGACAATCTTCATTGTTTTGGAATCTCTTTCCTTCTCCATTTTGTGGTTAGCATAGGGACATCTTCATCATATATCTACAATCACCGTTGCTTTGTGACCAAGATAATTGCATTTGTAGCATTACATTTTGTCCATCAATGGGTAAAAATGAATTATAACTTCTATTGACAGAGTACGATTATTTTTCATATCTTCTATTTACATTATGTTTTCTTTAGCGTATTTGTTCCTTTCATTGATTCTTGCAATTAATTGCCTTATGTCCAAAATTTTGAAGTATAACAATGATGAGAAAGAAATTTTGATACCTAGAGGTAAGTGACCTAACATTGATGTAGTCCATTTGAGTTCATGATCTACTCTTCTATAGTTTCCTTCATCTTGATTGAAGCTTCTTTGATTCACGAAGGTGGAGGTCTTCTTGGATATTCATCTCTTTGCAATCATTCCTTCTTTACGGTATCCTGGTCCATCATCAGCTTGTTTATGTAGCTCTTTCTTCAACCTTCTTTTTTGGTATTTGCATATTCTTTGTATGAAGTTTCTTATGCATCCAAGATGTTGTAATTCTTTTGGCACTTGAGAGTTTCTTAATCTCTTCCTCGGTAGACAACTTCTTGTTCAAGTTTCTCACAATCTTCTTTCTTTATCATTTTGGACCTTCTTTACTTCACGTTGTTCTTCTTGCTTCTTAGAAGAGTTTTCAAGAAATGGTTTCTTCTCTTATTTTTTTGAAAGTCTTCGGTTTTCTTAAACACAACTATCTTTTCATAACTACCTAATTCACTTCTTAGTTTTCGATGTGTGTCTTTGAGCTTGCTATTTTGAATCTCAACATGATTCAATTTTTAAGATTCTCATCTTCTTGTTGAATCATTTCTATGATTTTCTTCCTCTTCATTGTCATCTCTTTCGATCATTGGATGAGGACTTCAAAATTCAACATGTCCTACTCCTTCACAATTAACAAAATGACTCCTATTTTCTTCTTTGAAATACGAGATGTTGCAATCTTATTCAACTTCTTCTTCTTCTATCTACTGCTTCTTCCCTTCCATAGAGGTCTTGTAGCTTGTCCCAAATATCTTTCAATGATGCACATGATCCCTGCAACTTGGATTTCGAATCGTCAATCCATCCGGGGATGGTATCTATTACCGGTTTGTTGTTCCTTTTTGCTACATACAGTACACGGGTCTTTGGTTTCTTCAAAGCATTTATCCTGAAGAATGAGAAACAAACATATTCCCTAAGAGATTTCAAGTAATTTTTCCATTCTATTTTTCCGATTATTCAAAAATTCCTTCCATCAAATGGTAGAATCCCCATTTGGAATGTTGTCTTCTATTTACGCATAGGATCTTCCTTCGATGGTTAAGCGTATTGAAGGTAACTTGGCTACGATACTAATTGTTGATCTTGAGAGGGGGTGAATGGGTATCAAGTACAATTTAAAACCTTTTTCAACTTGTTAAACCATTCAATTATATCCAACGAGAAATGAATAATATCCAATGAACAATTAAGAATAGTATAAGACATACAACAATACACCATGCATCATATGAAATAATCAATAGATTTTGTTCGAGGGAAGTAATGACTTCCAAGGTAGCTCTGACTTCCAAATGTAAGGAGAGGGATAAACCTCCAAGAGGAAGATACAATCCTCTCAAATATCCAAAGAGAGATTTGAACTCTCCATCCTTGCCCCTTCCTTCCACCAGAATATGAGATAATAAAACTTTTACATTAAATCATCACCATCAATCATCACATAGAACCTAATAATGCTTTCACGAGACTTCTTCAATTTAAAATTCTTCAATTCTGGAATTACTCGATCACCAGATAATAGTATAATGTATTCTCTGACTCCTCAATTTTCACTCCTTATCCTCCCCAAAAGGCGTTATAGAAAGAATGGTGAACTTTATTCAATTCTAGTCTGTCGGAGGGTGAGAACTTGCCTGAAATGCCTCACGCTCAATAGTTAACATCCGATTCTGAAACTCTCACACAGAAACTATGGTATTAATGCCTTCGATGAAATCTTTCCCTCTTCATTTGGATTCTTGATGAATAAGTTATAACTTTTTTTACCCAGGGCTTGTTTATTGACTAGCTTCAAGACTGAGTCACCAAACCCTATCTTCCACGAGTGTATCTCCATAATTATAATTGAATCAAGGGCTGAAACACCAAGGAGGTGCCTTGATATGTATTCTCAATACCATGGTGATTTCACCATGAATCGTTCTGAAAAGTTATAGAAAAATGGTAAGATGATGACCTGAAATAACATACCTTAGAACACATCCTCTTAAAAGACTTCATCCTCCTTGAAATCCAACCTTCTTTACTTCTTATTTCTTCCTCTTAAATTTGACTTGTATAAAATGAATGTATAATGATTTATTTATACCATTTATGTCGCTTCATTTTAACATTAGGATCGGCCGGTACTCTTATTTGTAATTATTTTCTTTAATTATCTTAGGGGCCTACACATGCTTCCTTCTTCAATTCACTTTGTCGTGAAATTCATTTCTCTCAACCGAGAGTCCACGTTCGTGTCACATATCATTGGAAACAACATGATGTGTACTATCCATTCATGGGTGTTGTATGCATGTGCATTATCCTTCATGTCCAAATACCTTTATCAACCTTGGGTCAAAACCCATGACTAGGGTTGACAACAACCAATCTTCCAACAATCTCCCCTTTGTCATTAAGGGAAGCCTCATCTCCCTATCCATCTGATCTGAATTTCTCCCCTTTTGAAATCAATGGAAAAGGGTAGGGATTTTCCCCACGAGTTTAATGGAAAAATGCTCAACTCTTCTTTGGGGTTTCTCCCCCTGAACATGTGGCACTCAATAATCCTTCATCCTTATTTTGGTCTTTGGGACATTTCTTCCTTAGAATCCCTTTGTGTGGCTTCTCTCTTCTCTCCTCTTCATGTCTGGGATGTATATGTTGTTTAGAGTCTTCTTGTTGCATTTGCAATAAATCATCCTGAATTGGCCTGATTTTTGTTGGGAATCAAAGCGTAGAGTGTATCCTTGATCACACATTTTACTAACTGAGTGAATTATGATTCAGAGTCTTCAACCAATGGAACATTCTTTGCTTTTTACATTTTTTTTCTTCAAGCTCTACTACACCTCCAAAGTATTTTGGCATATGAGTCATCTCAAAATGAAACATTGCCACTGCCTATAACTCAGTGATGAATTTGTCTTGATCCCCGGTCATGTGTGTGAGAGAACATCCGCTATCTATGTACCATTCATCTTCTTTAACACATTCTTGATTCAGTAACATTAGGCAATCTTCATTGTTTGGAATATCTTTCATTCTCCATACTAATAATGGTTAGCAGGGACATCTTCATTCATATATCTCAATCTCGTACTTTGTGACCAATATTATTGCATTTGCTTACAATGACATACATATATTTTCCATCAACGGGTAAAATGAATTATATCTTCTATTATTGAAGACGATTATTTTCATATCTTCTATTTACACCATTCATGTTTTGTACATATTTTTTGCTTTCATTGATTCTACAATTAATTGCCTTATGAAGAAATTTTACCAAGTATAACAATGACCAAGAAGAAATTTTAATACCTAGGGTAAGTTACAGCTTCTTTGTGATAGTAGTCCATGGGTTCCTTCATGATCTACTCTTTGTAGTTTCCTTCATACTGATTGAAGCTTCTTTGATTCAGGTAGGAGGTCTTCTTGGATGATATTCATCTCTTTTGTAATCATTCCTTCTTTCAGTATCTGGTCCTTCTCATCATTTGTTTGTGTAGCTCTTTCTTCTTCTTGTTGGCATTTGCTTATTCTTTGTATGAAGTTTCACCCATGCATCAAGATGTGTTAATTCTTTTTGGCACTTGAGAGTTTCTTAGCTCTTCCTCGATGAAGCAACTTCTTGTTCAAGTTTCTCACAATCTTCTTCAACTTTTCTTTATCATTTGGACCTTCTTTACTTAAACTATTCTTCTTGCTTCTTGAGAAGAGTTTTCAAAATGGTTTCTTCTCTTAGTTTTGAAATGTATGAGTTGTTTTCTTTAATCTCCTGGCTTATATTTTCATATTTTAATTCACTTCTTAGTTTTCGTGTGTCTTTGAACTTGCTATTTTGAATCTCAACGTGCTTCAATTTTTTAGGATTCTCTCATCTTCTTGTTGAATCATTTTCTACTTCATGATTTTCCTCTTTAATTGTCATCTCTTTCAATCATTGGATGAGGACATTCAGTCTTATATCCTACTCTTCTTTAATTAAAGCAAAAGAAGCCCGGTAGCCTCTATTTTCTTCTTTGAAGTGAGGATGTTGCAATCTTCTTCAACTTCTTCTTCTTCTTACGTTTCTTCTTGCATAAAGGTCTGTAGCTTGTCCCAAATATCTTTTGCTGATGCATATGATCCCACCTTGGATTTCACTGAATTCGTCAATCCATCGAGGATGGTATCTATTACTTAGGAGTTTATTACCTTTTGCTTCATAGAAATTTGCGGTCTTTGGTTTCTTCAAAAGCATTGTATCCTGAAGAAGTGAGAACCAAACATCTTTCCAAAGAGCTTTCAAGTAATTTTCCATTCTATTTTCGATGTTCAGAATTCCTTCCATCAAATGGTGGAATCCCATTTGGAATGTTGTCTTCATTTACCAGGATCTTCCTTCCAGGTGGGTAAAGCATCTTGAAAGTAACCAGCTCGATACTAATTGTTGATCTTGAGGGGTGAATCCCTGGAATATCAGAGTACAATTTAAAAACCTTTACAACTTATGCTTAAACCATTCAATTATATCAATTGAGCAATGAACAATAGTAGAAAGACACACAATACACCACAATACACCATGCACAATATATGAAATAATCAGTTTTTGTTCAAAGGAAGTAATGACTTCAAAGGTAGCCCTCTGACTTCAAATGTAAAGGGAGGATCAAACCTCCAAGAGGAAGATACAATCACCCTCAAATATAAAGAGAGTTTGAACTCTCCATCATACGACCCTTCCTTCCACCCAAGAATTATATGAGAGATATCAAAACTTTACATTAAATCATCACCCATCGCCAATCACACATAACCTAATAATGCTTCCTTAGACTTCTTCAATTTTTTGCAAATTCTTCAATTCTTGGAGTACTCTGATCCATGACAGATAATATTATAATGTATTCTCCTAAAATCGCAATTTCTCTCCTTGAATCCTCCCAAAAGAGGTTATGAAAAGAATGGTAGACTTTATTCAATTTCGGTCTATTCATGAGAGTGAACTTTCACCTGAATACCTCCAGCTCAATAATTAACATCTGATTCTAAAACTCTCACACAAGAAACCAAAACCCTTACTCTTTCCAATTAAATTTTTCCCCCTTCATTTGGATTCTTGATGAAGAAGTTATGACCTATTTACCAGGCAGCTTATGACTAGCTTAGGGACTAGTCAAAATACATCTTCCACGAGTGTATCTCCATAATTATAGTGAATCAAGAGCTGAAATTTTTACAGAGGTATGATATGTCTTCTCAATACCATAGTGATTTCACCATGTATGTCTTCTCAATACCATAGTGATTTCACCATATGAATCGTTCTAGAAAAAAAGTTATAGTAAAAATGGTAAGATGACATGAAAATAACATACCTTAGAACACATCACCAAAAGACTTCATCCTCCCTTGAAATCCAACCTTCTTTACTTCTTATTTCCTCTTAAATTTGACTTGTATCAAATGAATGTATAATGATGTTTATTTATACCATTTTTGTCACTTCCTTTTAACATTAGGGCTGACCTGACACTTTCTTATTTTGTAATTCTTTTCTTTAATTATCTTTAGGGCCTACATGTACTTCCTTCTTCAATTCACTTTGTCATCTTCAAAAATTTGTTTCTCCTCAACCATGAGGATCCACATGGCATGCCACATACCACCGAAAACAACATGATGTATACTATCCATTCATGGGTGTTGTATATGCATGTGCATTGTCCTTCATGTCAAAATACATTTATCAATATTGTGGTCCAAAACCCCTGACTAGGGTTGACATCAATAACAACAACCAATCTTCCAACACAAACACGTCATTGTGCACTAGCTATAAAATTCATTTTTCCCTCATTGGACCAGAGGGGAATATTACCCGATTATGCTTCCTATTAGCACTCTGTAAATTTGTTCAGCTGATAAAAAAAAATGGCAGATGTAACCTACAAACCAACTTTAGAGTTGGGTACTAGCTTGCTCAACTCAGAGAGGGCTCTCTCCTATCACTTGGTATTTATTTGACAATCAATGGCTAGGTTTTGTTGTTTTGGGGGGGTTTTATAATTTTGTTGGAAAGGAAGGGGAGGGACACTTAGGGCTATGGATTCAAATTTTTAAAAATGAATGGAAACACTGACTAGTCGATAGAAATATCCATAGGAGAAAGGATAAATGAGGCGATAAATTTGAGTTATAATTTGTAAATTTGCAGAGTGTAGGAAGAAAAGAAAATAGATAACTACATCAGAGAATTAAATAAATGAATTTTGAATTATTCAAGAAGAACTTAACACAATTTAAATTGATTCAGCTGAGAGCATCACAAGATGAAATATGGGCCTTTGACTATCCAATTTAAATAGAAGACAATGAAAATGAAATCAGAAATACAAGAAATACATACAAAGAGAGGATACAAAACTCACATCACCACCATTAGAATCTTTTCATGGAAACTTCAATACTTCTTCATGTGTATTCAACTCAGCTTCAAAAAATTACATTCAAGTCTGAATAGATAAAATCGTTCCCTTGCACTTCTTCCAACCCCTAATACATTTGGAACTCCTAATATTTATACAAGTTTGATTTCCTTCGGTTTAAAACCGATTACAATGATTGAAATGAAATGCTTCATTTTCTGAAACTGATTACAATAATTACAAATGACAATTTCAGTCTTGAAACCAATTACAATGATTAGCAAGAAAAAGTTTGATGATCTGGATTCTAACTCCTCCAATGCTTCAGTCCTGTCCTTTGTCACTTGTTCTACTCTGGTATTCCACTTGGTCTGCCATCTTCAGTGACACTTGGACTTCATTTACTAGACCCTGGAAAACTGCACTTTGTCTTACCCAGCTGTACTATCTCCTTCCATTGCAAGTCCGAAGGGATATCACAATCTACCATTTCTTTGATTAATATCTCTAGTTCAATGTAGGAAGAATATGTCATGACTAGTAGTCTAAATTTAACTACTTTGAACTGATTTAGAATCTCAAAGTCTGTAATCAGATGCTCAACTAGTGTAGCTCCTTTCATATTTTCCTCCAGGGTTTCGAGTTTGGAATGATCCATCCTGCACTGAGTGAGGCGAGCATTGTATTCTTCCTAATCATATAATTTTCCTTTTCCATCCCAAAATGGTGGGAGGCCTTTGATAAACAACTCTTCAAACAAATATTTGAACTCTTCCACACTTTGCTCCATCTATGTTTCCTTGTTTTGGGATGATTTCAACAAGTTATGTTTAGAAATAACCCTCTTGGCCCAGATAATCAATGTAGTTTTGTCTTTAACTCCAATAGTCTGAATTTCTGCAGTAGGAATGGAGTTGAGTATATTTATGGCATTTTGGGCCCATTCTGGTGGCTTCTTTGCTAAAGTTTCATTTAAAATAATGCACTTGCTTCTAGTTGTGATGCCCATGATGTCTTTATCATTGATGAAATTCAAATACACTCTGAATTTGGCATCTTCAACAGCTATAGAGTCCCAGATGATATGCTTGGCTCCCTGCAGCAAGCCTTTTCCTCTTAATATCCTCTTCAACTTATCTATCCTTTCATGCAAGGCTTCATTCTCCTTTTGAAATTTATCCATTCTTTCATCCTTTGCTTGCATCTCTTGCTTCAATTTCTCTATGCTCCCTTTTAGCCCTTTGATTTCTCCTTATTTCAGGCTAACTTGTGACATATCAAGGACAAGTCCTTCAGTGTTTGACCCAGCTTCTGCAATAGGAGGTACAACTACATCCCTTTTTAACCATTTTGTCGGCTCTTGTGACCACCTCACCTTTTCTTGTTCTAGTTGCAATGCCCTAGCCTTGTAGTCCAATGCTTATTGACGAAGTGTTTCATTTTCATGTTCTAGAGAAACCAATTATGTTGTTTGTGGATGCTTTGTGGCATACATCTTCAATTTCTTCTTCAATATTTGAATTAATTTGTCCTTTTCATCCAATGAATATTTCACCCCTTGGGGGCCTTCAGATTCCATCCTCTTGACCTGAGTCTGCCAAGTTCTGATAGATGCTTTTTCTTACCTAAATTGCCCTTCCAATTTCATTACATAAGATGACAACTTTGAATTCTTCAATCTTAAACTCAGGTAATCAGAATACAACATATCATTCGTATTCTTATGGAATTTGACCTTGTCTGGATCACTGATGTTGTCATACCTTATCTTTATCTCAGATAATTTGTCTTCATCTACAACTACAATATTAAAGGTCCTTTTTTCAACATCTCTTACTCTGAACAAAGAAGATTTATGCTGGGAAATCTTTTCCACGTCAGGGACTAAATCCCTCATCTCACCTAGAGCTATGTTTCCCTTCTCATCATACTTTTTTTCCAAATCTTCTTTAGATTGATAAGTTTCCTCAGATGTTTTATCAAATATGTGTTTCTTGTTGCTAAAGGATATTGAGTTGCCTTCACTCTGGAGTTTGTTTTCCTTTTCAACATCTACAGTGCTAGTGCCACTTTCCACCATATCTATATTTACTTTGTCTATGGGCTCTTCTTCCTCTAAATCCACTATCTGTGGAGACTGTGTAATCTTCATCTTATTAGGATCATTTTGTTTCTCACTGGTGCCCATGGCCTCTGAACTGTTTCTCTTGATGTAAACACTCATCTTAGGAATTTTGACCATCAATTACTGAGGAGACTATTGTGTTTGACTTTTTTGCAGGGTTGCCTCCATTTGTTGTGTTTGATTTGGTTGCAAGATTGCTTCCATATCAGCACATATTTCTAGGCTTTCCATCTTATCAAAACCCTCAACATGTTCATGCTCATAAGGGGCATCTTTGTTCATAAATCTTCTCTTGGATATGATCTAGTGAGGATCATATCTTCTTCCCTGTAGCTGTGCAAAACCAAAATCTTTGAGCTTTGCTTGAATCTAAGATAAGCATGATATAGTTTTGACAATGAAGGGGCCAATGATAAAAGGGAACTTGAGGTTGGAGGCTTTGCACAATTTTAGGAAATGCTTTGTCTTAGATATAATTCTATGTTTGATGAATTCAAGGGCAAAGACTCTGGGGGTCAGAAAAATAGGCAATAGATAGGGGGATTCATGACAACCATAAACCCATATTATTGTTGAGTGCATGAATAGTACTCAATCCCCCACTCTATTCTCTGGATTTGGCTGTAGATAGCTCCTCATGTCATCCAAAACTCTAGGTAGGCTAGTGTTGAAAATCAATCTGTAAGCTCTGGACATGACTTTGTTGATGAAGATGAGCAATGTAATCCTTTTACATTTTGTTGATATAAATTTTTCTTCGGGAAATTCTCTCTTATTGGTTTCTAGGAAAATCTTTAGCAAATAGGTGTAATATATGAAATGCCTTAGAGAGCGAAAATTCACTAGTTGTTTATGGATATTATCAGCTATGAATTGATCAAAACTAATGCGGACTGGCAGACCAGACTCTAACTTGAAAAAGTTCAAAAGGAAACCAAACATGACTTTGACCACATGTTTGACAATATCTAGACCTAAGACTTGACTAAAAAGGGAACAGACCCATTGTACTTCAATAATCATTATACTCACATTCATTGTCAAAGAAAGACTCTTTGAAAGATGTTTTGGTTTCACAATTGTCTGTAAAAACAGATCTCAAACTTCTGATGGACATTCTCTGTATACCCTAATTAGCTTTTCTTCATTGAAAGGTTCAAACATTATGAAGAAAGACTCTAGTATACCAAGGGAATCTCGAATTGACAGACTCTCTAGCCTACACATGACCTCGGACCCTTGTTTATTTACACTGAATTTTTCTTCATGTGAATATTGTTCGGTGCACCAACCTATAAAATCGGGAAAGGGGAAAGCAATTTCGACAGCATAAGGGAATGAGGTGGCCTAGACTGCTTTAAGGAACAATATACACATTCCTACATTATTGGACAGGTTGCTTCTGGACACAGAGATGGGCGAAATGGTGATTTCAATATCAAATATGTATGAATCTCGGTCAATTAGGGCTTCTTCATTCACCATAGGGTCTTGCTCTATTACTGAAGTTATGGTAGGATTCATGGATGCAATGAAAAATATCTGGAAATGAGTGTAAATGGAATGCAATCGACGTACTATTGAGCTAGAGTTGAACGAGGGTGGTTGCACCAAGTTTCAAACGGTCCAACATTCGAAAAATAATAAAATAACCAACAACTGCCCTTTTATACTTTTCCAAATTTTGGGGGCATGAGTATGTGGTTTGGGGCAACCTGATTTTCACCCTGAAATGTATCTGGTGGTGCCATGTATCCCCAGACGAAAACCATGGTTTAGATTTCGGCCCGCTTTCTGAAATTATCCTCCGCAGAGTTTCTCCCCTTGAAATCATCCTCGACCGTCAATCTGGAGAGTTCACGATCTGTGATGTGTCAGGCCCAACCACTTAGTGCTCCCACCATCTTTAGTTATTTCCTACCATATTTATCCTTTTCTCTAGTTTATCAGGCTTCCAAACCAATTTAGCGTCTCGCTAGGTGCTGGAATCTTGACTTCACACAAAAATTTTAATGGTGACTAACATGGACTCCAACTAGGGATGATATCCTCCCAGCGTGGTAACAAAGAACAACAGACCAAGTGCCTGCCCATTGGGATTTATTCCACTCATGCAACTAAATCCATCAACATCTTATTCACAAAATTTCATTCACATAACTTAAATTATGCTCTGCATAACTTAGGGCCTTTTCTTCGGGCTTCAATTTTTGTTGATTTTATTTCTATTGTTTCAAATGAAAAATAAAAATGGCTATATACAATGAATTGAAGGGTGAAAATTCCTTTAAGAGAGATAATGCTTGAGAAACCTGCCATTCATAGGTCCTCCACCAACGAGATCTCAATTATGCTCCTATAGAAGATAGGTATTATTTCCATGGTATGGCACAATTTTGAAAGGTCACAGCCACAGGTGATCAAATTTCCCATGCTTTCCTTTTTCTTCATTCCTGACCTCCCATTTCAACACCAAATTCTCCACTTTGAAATCATCTTCCTTAGTATGCCTGTCAAAATCCTTTTTAATCTTGTCTTGGTGTAGTTGAGAATTGTTGAAATATTTTTGTCTTGTTTGTTGGACATTGATTAGTTCATTTGTCCTCCTTTGAGTGGCATCTGGTTCAACATCTTTCTCCTGTAGCAACCTCATTATTGGTAATCCTAATGAAGTAGGAAAAACTGCCTCTGTGCCATACACAATCTAAAAGGGTGAAGTGGCAATAAACCTTTTAAGATGAGAGATGGAGACTTGGTGACAAAGAATCTGAAGTCACTATGCACTAGCTGTAAAATTCTTTTTTCCCTTGTTACACTATCCCTTGTTACACTAGAGGGTAATCTTACACGATTATGCTTCCCATATACACATTTTTTACAAAAATCAAAATACAGAGAGAATTTAGACATACCTTCAACCATACCTTTACTGTGTAGTAGTCGAAGACCCTTCTCTCTGATATGCCCCAATCTTTGATGCCACAACATAACCTTTTCTCCAGAGACTATAGGATATTTTTCTTCTTTAGCTCTAATATCAAAAACAATGGAACTATTACACCCATCAATAATAGTGTTTCCTCTGTGACATACACAATCTGGAAGGGTGAAGTGGCAATAGACCACAGTATTGAAGGAATTCAGATTCTATGTCACCGAGTCTCCATCTCTCATCCTCAGGTTATACAACTTCTTCCATAGGAACAATTTATTTACCAGGGACTTAGACTGATACAAGTCCCTCAACTTATCCCATAAATCCTTGGTTGTAGCTTCCCCTGACACATTCAGTAATATTGAATTTGAGAAACACAATCAGCTTGTTCTCTTCACCTTCCAATCCAACTTTTTCCAGTCATTTGTTGATGTTCCTATAGGTGCAGTACCTGGATCCACCACGATCCATCAATCTTTGTCTACCAACAGATCATGCATATTTAGCTTCCACAACTCAAAACGTTTCCCATTAAATTTCTCGATCTTTATTTTCAAACTACTCACCATTTCTTTTCACTTGAAGAATCAATATCACAGATCTCCCACTGTAACAAGGATTATCACAGTCCTGAGCCAAACCCTGACCACAAAGGTGTCCCCCTGAAGCCAATAATTTCTCTAATACCAAAAGTAGATTGTAACCTTTTACAATTATTTACTGCAAACATATTTTCAATAAAAGAACAAAAAAGATACAATGACAAATACACAAGTTACAGAGAGAGTTTTCCTTTGGAAACCCAAACTGGGAAAACCAACATATTCTATGTTCATTCATGTCATACATTGTTTACAATACAATATACATATAGGATCCTGAGCATACAAAACTCTAATACAATAACCCATATTATTCAACCACCATAATTCCTTAACCGGAAATAGAAAACCATCGGTGAAAACCATGTGCTGAAAAACCATCCAAAAATGGGCGCAAAATACCACCAATTGTTTTTCAAGGAATATAACACATACCCAACAAGTGACACCAAATAAACCTCATTGACTGCCTTTTTCCTTGTTGACTATAGCCTATGAGAGTCATATATGTTATTGAGTCATCCTCCGTCATAGTCAATTGGAAGGGGACATTATAGGCAAGTTGTAGTTAATGGATACACTGCACGAGATTCTCCCCCAATAGATAATGTTGGGGAAATTATCAGTGAATACAATTCAAAGGATATGAATTCCGTTCTAAGTGGTCTAACATGTTCAAAAAAATTTAAAGTTATGCATTGTGATTCTGCAAAGGAAAACTGGGTCAAGATCAAGAATGTCTATGAAGGAGATGCTAAAGTCAAAGGGGCCAAGCTTCATACTTACAAAGGACAATTTGAACATCTGAGAATGAAGGAAGATGAATATATTGCAGCTCATTTTCTCCGAGTTGATGAAATTGTGATAAGAGGACTGGGAGAAAATATGGAAAATACAGTTATTGTGAAAAAGATAGTGAGATCACTCCCAATGATATTTGACCCTTGTTGGATAGGAATTTTGGTTAAGTTTTGGGATCTGCATGAGAAGAAGTCAAAGAAAAAAAGGCAGTTAGAAGATGGACCAGAGTGCATGATGGGAGCGGACTTTAAGGGGCCAAAGTGTGAAACATAAGGATGTGTGACAGAGAAGCACGTAAAAGGAGGAAAATGGTTACAAACCATATTTTTTCACTTTTTTAATGGGATTAGCCCTATTTTTATGTATAAATATGTAAAGGGTTTTTGGGTAAAGGGGTTTGAGATATGAGAAGTTCTTATTTATTTTTGGGTAAGTGAGTTGATGGAAAGAAGAAGTATGAGGTATGAGTCAAGATTGAAGCTCGCACTGCAACAAAGCGGCTAGGCAAGTTTGGGTAATGTTACTTTTGCATATTTTTTAGCATAGTGCGCAGTTGTAAGGGAATTATACCTGACTAATAAAAGAAGCCAGTCATTGTGGACATATCCCAAGTTGGGTGAACCATGTTAAACCTGTTTGTTATATTTATTGTCTTTTCATTTTATGATGTTAATGTTATGGTACAATGATGATATATGTTGAATGTCGTGTTCATATATGATGTTAGAATGTCTCACATTGAAGTATCTAGTAACTGAATTAATGTTAAGTAACCGTTACTAATGGAAACTATGCACACATATAATTGGTAGTAAGAAAATGAGAATGCCTCACTTCCCCTCATCACTTCAGAACCCTGGCTCCTGCAGCCCCTCTATATGACTTGGGTGAGACTTCACTAGCTCTACAAGTGATTTCGAAAGGGTCAATGTCTGATCCAGATTATTTTCGGCACGAAATGAGAGCGGAGATATAACATAGAAATATTCAGAGATATTGCAAGAGAGACAACAATATAACAGAGATATAGCGGAAATATAAAAAGAGTC
>SNQJ01S0144528.1:7886-24252 GCA_010110895.2 Picea sitchensis
AGGAAGTCTAATCACAATCAACATGTATCAAGGAAAAAAGGCAGTCATCCATTTCAAAACGGTTGCAAAACTACTATCCAAATGTGCATTTACGAAAGTTGACCACTTTTGTAAATGTGCATTTACAGAAGTCAACCACTTATGTATATGCACATATACAGAAGCCATCTTGCATAAATGTGCAACTTCCATATATGCGCATATACAAAATCCACTTCCATAAATGTGCACTTTCGAAAGACAACTTTCATAAATGCACATTTACGAAGGGCGACTTTCGTCTATGCGCATTTACGAAAGATTAGTCACTTTTGTGTGCATTTATGGAAGTTGGATTCCATATATGTGCATATATGGAAGCGTACATATACGGAAGCCAACTTCTATAAATGCACATTTACGAAAGACAAATTTTGTATATGCGCATTTACGGAGGTTGGTTTCTGTATATGTGGGCTTCCATATATGCACATTTTTGGAAGTGGTCGCCTTCCATAAATGCCCGCATATACAGAATGAAATAGTGCATATATGGAATGAAAGTGTGCATATACATAATACAACTTCCGTAAATGCACATTTATGAAATTCAACTTGCATAAATGCGCATTTATGGAAGGAGGCTTTTGTATATGTGTGCTTCCATATATGCACATTTATGGAAATGATTAGCTTCCGTATATCCAAATTTACGGAAGATGACCATATATGGAAGCCACTTACATATATGCGCATATATGGAAGTAAACTTCCATAAATGAGCATATACAAAAGCTTCCTTCTGTAAATGTGCATTTACGGAAGCTGAATTCCATAAATATTCATCTACGAAAGGCGACTTTTGTATATCAGAAAGTTTATATATATATATATAATTTGTACATTGTGGTGTTGGTAAGATCCTTTTATTGTGGGATACATATTGCATTTTCTTTTTATATATTAGTTATAGTTTTGTTGCATTCTTAATACCACATGTGGATCATATAATTTATAAATTTTACCATCATAAAATCTATGACTTTTCTACATCCATATATACATAATTTCCTAATGTCCTACAAAATTTACTACAAAATCCAGTTGCTCGAAGAAATTATATCTTTCATAATGTAAGTAGCATAAATCCAACCAAATTATACTGCCAATGACATTACTACAACTTTGTCAAATGATAGTGGTTGCTTCTTTAAAACAATTTTACCACTGTTCAGCTGTTGTGTCTCCCCTATAGTGGAGGAGGCCATATATTTGGTTCAGACTTTGGACAAACACAGAAGTGTTAAACCCAGTTTGGGACGTGTCCTAAACCAGATTATGCAAGACTAAATTCAGATTGTTTTGAAAATCACTGCCTTCAACATAGTAGTGGGCGTTACTGCAGAAATATTCCTCAACTGCATTGCAAATCTCTAAATGAAGATTAATTATCAAGGCCGGGAGAACATTTATGTAGAATAGTATGAGGAGAAAGCATCGAGAATATCTTCCACAAAATTTGATACTAGTTAGGGTTTCCATGGACAATATTGAAGAGTGTGGATTCTTGGATCCTTGATATGCGACGTGTGGCTTGATGTCAGATCACAGATCAATGGTATACGCAATATACTCAGTGCAATGCAATTTCAAATTCTACGCACCAAACAAGATACACGACAAATTTCTCAAGACCACTGCATAGTGCACAAACTACTCAGTTTGTTGCGCATTGTGAATGCACACACTTAATGAAATGATTTATGAATGCAGAATAACACAGTTCTATGCTTAGCACATAAACTCAAAAATAAGACAGAAACTTGTCAATACACAAAGTTCTTGATATTAATGAACTTCGGCGCATTGCGTGAATACAAAATACAATGACAGAGATGAGATTTTTCTCTAATGAATTCTTACACTCCTCAGTTGTTGTTGGTTCTCAACTGTTTTGTCTACCTCTCTTTTATGCTCTGCTTCAACTGCTTCTCTTCAACATTATATATATTCGACTAACTAAACGACTCAGACTTATATGGACTCTGACTGAGACTTCCTACAGACGCTAAGACCGACTCAACATTAAGCATTACCATTAATTCGACTGACTCTTCAACTACTTAGCTGAACTCGAGAAGATAGAAATCGGCTCCATTTATAACTTCATCATTGGCCGACTAATGTTGATTAAACGTGCGACTTTGAACTTGCAGACTGTCTGACTGAAAATTCGGCTACTGACAGATTGATTGACAGACAAATTGGCAGAGACATGAAGATCTCACTGACTTGTAATTAAAATTTCCAACACTCCCCCTTAATTATAAGTAGGTGGGATTAGAAAATAAAATTTACATCAAAAATTGAGTTTACAATTTTACCGTCACTAATATGTTACTGTGCATACTCCTAGACTACTGCGTAGATGATGAAATGCATATATTGCTAAAGCCTTTGTGAAAATGCCCGTGACTTGTTCTTTTGACCTGCAAAACTCTAAACAGATCTATTTGTTATTCACCAATTCTATGATGAAATGATACCTTGTATCAATGTGCTTGGTTTTCTTGTGAAACACATGATTCTTTGATAACATGGTGGTTGAATTGTTGTTATAGAAAACCATTGTTGGTTCTTGTAGTTCTTGCAAAAAATATTTTAACATTCTTCTCATCCATATTGCTTGACAAGTTGCGCTTGTAGTTGCGACATATTCTGCTTCTGCTAAAGAAAGAGTCACAATGGGTTGATTCCTTGATGTCTATGATACAATACCTATTCCAAAATGAAATGTGTACCCAGAGGTACTTTTCCTGTCATCTATGTTTCCTCCACAATAATTTTCAGTGTATCCAATAAGTCTGAAATCTTCTAAGGTGGAGTACTTGATGCCAAAATATTTTGTTCCATTCACATATCTCAGTATTCTCTTTCCTGCCTTCCAATGTGATTCTTTTCGATTTTCCATGAACCTTGAAATTAGGCTCACTCCATACATAATATCAGCTCTTGTCATTGTGAGATACATAAGACTGCCTACCAGTATTTTAAATAGTGTGGGATCCACCTTGGACACTTTATCTTCCTTTATTAACTTCAATCCTGTTATGACAAGTGTTGGTGCTGCTTTTGAATTCATCATATTGAATCTTTTCAATATTTCATGCGCATACTTGGACTGTGAAACAAATATGCCAGTTGGACTGGTGCACTTCTATTCCCAAAAAATATCTCATAAGCCCTAAATCAGTCATTTCAAATTCATCCTTCATGACTGACTTGAATTCTTATATGCCAAAGTCACCTGTAAAAATCAAATCATCCACATATAAACAAACAATTAACATATTACCTTGATGATTTTCTTTGATGTACAGTGTTGGCTCACTTTCACTTCTCTGAAATCCATTCTGTGTGAGATAGGAATCAATGCGACTATACCAAGATCTCGGAGCTTGTTTTAACCCATATAGTGCTTTCTTCAATCTGTACACTTTGTCTTCTTGTCCTGGAACCTCATAACCTTGTGGTTGTTCCACATATACTTCTTCTTCTAAGTTTCCATTCAAAAGTTTTGACTTCACATCCATATGATAAACTGCCACTTATACTGCGTGACAATTGCTAACTGGTGCAAATGTTTCAATGTAATCAATTCCAAGTTGTTGTGTAAATCCTCTTGCAACCAATCTTTCCTTGTACTTCTATACATTTCCTTCTGCATCTTGCTTGGTTTTATAAATACACTTGACACTAATGACATCCTTGTCATCAGGTACATCTAACAATTTCCATTTTTTATTGTTCTCTATGCATCTGATTTCTTCATCCATGGCTTGTGACCATACATCATCTTTGACATCTTCTTCAAAAGTTAATGGATCATATTTTTGTGAAAACAAAGAAAAAAACTGAAAAACAATTTGTTGTGTCTTCATTATAGATGTCGCGTGATGCAGACCCCCTATCCCTCCTCAAGGTTGCGCGAACTCCCGGTCAGGATCTTCCAGTTCAGGAGCCGAAATGGCTCTTTCGGTTCCAACTAGAACCCTTCGAAACGAACACACATGTCCACTCCCCGAATGCTCAGTTAGCTTTTTCCAAGCACCAAGCGTGAGCACCCACCGTGAAAGACCAAGAGCTATGACTGCGCCCTTATCCTTCCTGCCTTTCGCTATTTCACGATCTCACAACTCGGAGGTTTGCAGCGCAAGAACTCCGCCCTCCCAACTCGTGATACCCGAGTTCGCGAAATGGCCCGACCTCGCTATTTTGCAATTCATGGATCTAGAAGTCAAGCCCTCTGTCCTTCTAAATTGCGAGACCTGAGATCACGATGTGGATCACCGGTCCATATTTGCATGTAGTCGACAGTCCAAATCAAATCGTGATTTCACGATTCGGAGGTTTGAAAACCCAGAACTACGTCCCTCCATCTCGCGAGACCCGAGATCGCGATGTGGACCAACGGTCCCGATCCGCTTGTGCTCGATGGTTCAGATAAAATCGCCATCTCGCGACTCGGAGGTTTGAAAAATAAGGGACTTCACCTTTCGGCTCGCGATATCTGAGTTCGCAAAACGGACACCCCTCGTTGTCTCACGATCTTGTGACTCGGGATTTTGAAGTGCCACGAACACTACCTCCCAGCTCGCAATGTCCGAGTTCGCGAAATGGACAGCCCTCGCTATCTCGCGATCTCGCGACTCGGGATCTTGAAAGACAAGGCCTTTATCCCTCTGGTTGGTGATACCCGAGTTCGCGAACTAAACCAACAGTCCAGATCTATCCGAGATCAAAGGTCGTTGTTCCTCCTGAGATTTTGGACGTCAAGTAGCCCTCGTCGCTAACCTCCTTGCAGCTCCACTTTATCCAACGGTTTGTAGGGTTTCGGTGTTCCTCCCCGAGGACTCTCCACCGTCCATTCAGATCTTTGAACTCCCCTCACCTGGATCTACGCAGCGTTAAAGTTTGTGCTCCTCCTTCCAATAGGACAATCCGCGGGAATCCCCACAACGATCCAACGCTCAAGGGCGTTCTCCCTCCTGAGCTTTTACTCAACTCTGACTTGGAATATTTTCTAAGTCTACGAAGACTCAATATTCGCTCCTTCTAGAGAATGAGTTCTTGGTCTTGACAACACCTTCCGAAGTGTTATCCCTTCTAAGCTTTATCTGGTTCAGACTTCGATCTCCCGCGCACTCCTTGCGTCTGAGGGATTTCGATAACTCAGGTTCACGGCATTTTCTCTCTGGCTCGATGCACACCTTGTAGATCCCTCAATGAAGAGAAAAACAATTCCATAGCATTCCTCCCTGGCTCGATGCACACCTTGCAGAGCTCCAAATGAAGGGAAACAATTGAAACTGCCAAAATCTCACAGTTTCATTCACTTGTTTATAAAACAGAAAATAACAGGAAAATACACACAGTCCAAGCACAACACATTTGGATCAATTTTCCATTCTGTTCCATTCATAAGTGCCCACTGGCTACTAATTACATAAAAAATACATTAGCTCCAAAAACTGAGATTTTATGCTCACTCTCAGTTCTCTTACAGCTCAATTTTTTTTCTCTGTATCCCCACTTCTACCTGCCGCTAACTGGCTTACAAACTTTTCCCTAACTCAAAATGTTCCTAGGGTTTTCCCCTTGCTACTTACCTACTCTAAAATTCATCCTACACTATCTAAGTCTAGTCGCATTCTAGAACCGAAGTGGAAACTCTTTCTCTGTTTACAATTTCAAAAACTTGCTTCACAGGGTCAAATTCGGCACCGGTTCAAGCGTGCGCCAAAAAGTGAATTCTGGCACTGAGTGGAGGCGGATCCCGAAATCCGTTGTAGCCGCCCACGTCAAAGTTTTGGAAGAACTTGCACGTGTTGAATATTCCCGCCTCTATGCGCTTGACACGATGCTCCTGCATCATACTCCCCTTGACAAAAATTCATGGACTCCTATCCATGAGCTCCTCTACTGATTTCCCCTACTTCTGGATAGCAGCTTCGTTTTCCCAACTAGCATCTTCGATTGGGTGTCCTTTCCATTTGACCAGATACTCAAAATAAGTCTTCCTCCTAGTCTTCTTTTCAATCCTCTAATCCAAAATCTTCTCCATATGTAGCTTCTCTGTCATAGGCATCTGCTTCTCCCACTGAATCTTTCCTTGGTCTTCTGATCCTTCTGTGTTGTCTTTCCTGTAAGGATACAGGTTTGAAACATTGAATATGGTTGAAATTCCCACACCATATGGAAACTCGATCTCATAGGCGTTTGCATCAAACTTCCTCAAGAACTTACAGGGTCTTATCTTCTTCATCTTCAATTTGTTATATGTTCCCCTAGGGAACCTTTCCTTTCTGAGATGTGCCAAAACCTGATATCCCACTTCAAATTGAAGTTCCCTGCGATGTTGATCAGCTCTATGCTTGTATTTTTGGTTAGAACTCTATAATTGTTCTTTGATCCAACGATGGAGTTTCTGCATTTCAGCAGCAAAATCCTCTGCTCCAGCACTTTTGATCTCTCCCTGTTCCAAGTCCCTTAACTCAGACACTCCCTTGGGTTGCATTCCATAGAGTATTTGGAATGGGATCCTCCCAGTGCTCCTGTTTGGTGAGTCATTGTATGCAAATTCTGCTTGTGGAAGAATCTGATCCCATTGGTTGTGGTGTTCAGTAACCAGACTTCTCAATAAGTTTCCCAAACTTATGTTTACTACCTCAGTCTGCCCATGTGTTTGAGGGTGATAAGTTGAGCTAAAGGAAAAATATATCCCCATCTTCTTCCACAACGTCCTCCAAAAGTGACCAAAAAATTTTGTGTCTCTGTCTGAGACAATGCTCCTGGGTAGACCGTGAAGTCTTACAACTTCTCTAAAAAACAGATTTGCAACATGTGTTGCATCACTGGTCTTCTAGCATGGGATGAAATGTGCCATCTTTAAAAACCAATCTACCACCACAAATATGGAATCGAATCCCCTTTGTGTTCTTTATAATCCCAACATGAAATCCATGCTTATTGCATCCCAAGGTCTCTCTAGTATTGGCAATGGTTGACACAATCCAGTGTTCTGTCTTTTCCCCTTTGCATGTTGACAGATTCTACATCTGTTCACCAACTTTATCACATTTTCTCTCATACTTGGCCAATAGTATGAATTGCTCAACTATGCAAACGTTTTATCGTGGCCGAAATGTCCAGCCAATCCTCCACTATGCTTCTCCTTCAGAAGATTGTCTCTCATTGAGCATCTTGGTATGCACAATTGGTTTCCTTTGAAGGCAATCCTTCCTGAACCATATACTCTGTCCACTGACTTCTATCTCTCAGTACAGGGCTTGTACATGCTTCGTAGGCCTCCTTGAAATCAGTATCATCACAATACATGTCCTTAAGATGTTCAAACCCCAAGGTCTCCACTTGGAATTCCTGCAGAATTAAACATCTCCTTCTTAATGCATCAACAACCTTGTTAGCATTCCCAGCAATATGTTTTATGACAAAAGTAAAAATTTTCATAAATTCAACCCATTTTGCATGCCTCTAATTCAGTTTTTCTTGTCGGGTTATGAATTGCTTGGTTATCGTTGTACAAGACAAGCTCCTGTGGGACAAGATAATGTCTCCATTTCTTCAGTGCTTGAATTATGGCATAGAACTCCTTGTCATATGTGGAGTACTTCCTCTTAGTCTCATTCAGCTTCTCGCTGAAATAGGAAACAGGTCGATTGTCCTGACTCAGAACTGCTCCTATTGCAACTCCACTTGCGTCACATCTCACCTAAAATGTCTTCCCAAAATTCAGCAAGACCAGAATTGGTCATTCTGTTATCTTATCCTTCAGCATATTGAAGCTCCTTTCAGCCTCCTCTATCCATTTAAAAGACTTGTGTTGCTTCTTCACTGTATCCATCATGGGTGCACAAATTCCACTGAAGTCTCTAATGAACTTTCTATAAAAACTTTCTAATCCATGAAAGCTCCTTACCTCGAACATGCTCCTTGGTGACGGCCATTCTCTGATTGTTTTCACCTTCTCTAGATCCATCTTCAGTTCATTCGAAGAGATCACGAAACCCAAATAAATGAGTTATGTCTTCATAAAAGATGATTTCTTCAAATTGATCAGCAGCTTCTCCTGTTGTAGCCTTCTCATTACTAGCGTTAGGTGCCTCAAATGTTCCTCTTTAGTCCTGCTAAAGATCAGTATATCGTCCAGATATACAACCACGAACTTGCCAATGAAATCTTTCAGAATTTCATTCATCACTCTCATAAAATTGCTCGGGGCATTCATTAAGCCAAATGGCATAACCAGCCACTCATACAAGCCTTCGTTCGTCTTAAAGGTTGTTTTCCATTCATCACCTTCTCTCATCCTAATCTGGTGATATCCACTTTTCAGATCTATCTTAGAAAAGAAATTTGTTACACTTAAGCAATCCATTAAATCATCCATTCTTGGTAAAGGGAATCTGTACCTGATGGTGATCTTGTTGATGGCTCTCGAGTCTGTGCGCATTCTCCATCCTCCATCTTTCTTGGGGCTTAACACAGTTGGTACTACGCATGGGCTCAAACTTTCTCTGACTAAACCCTTATCCAGCAATTCTTGGAATTGGTTCTTCACCTCCTCATTTTCTCGAGGTGTTAATCTGTACGCTGCCTTGTTTGGCAAGCTTGCTCCTGGTATCAATTCGATATGATGACTGATACTCCTGATGGGTGGTAATGAGTTTGGCAGCTCATCCACCACTATATCAGCAAAATTATCCAACAGCTCCTGAACTTCTTCAGGAAAATCATCCATTGATGTACTCGTAAGGATAACTCTGGGCTTCCTCACCACAGCGAACTGCATCTCCTGTTCTTCCTTGGCCTCCTTCAGGAGTTCCTTCCCACTCATGAAAAGTATGCTTGTGTTGGCTTCATCTATCGCTTTCTTCTCCTCCATCGGCAGCAACATATGTGTTCTACCATTCTTCTCCAATGTGTATGTATTCTTCCTTCCATCATGAATGACATTTTTGTCATACTTCCATGGTCTTCCCAACAAAATGTGGCATACGTCCATGGGAATTACATCACATGTGATTTCATCTTTATATCCTCCTATTTTAATTTCAACCAGGCATTGTTTAGTAATCATTACCTGGTGTCCTTTTTGCAGCCATGAGACTTTGTATGGCCTTGGATGTGCAGTTTTCTTCAGCTCCAATTTCTCCACCATCTCTTTGGATACTAGATTGTCAGTCCTCCCACTGTCAATGATCACCTTGCATACTTTATCCTTAGTCTTGCAAGTTGTCCTGAAGAGATTATTTCCCTGCACTGGCTTCTCAATTTCTGCCTCTGGTTTTAAGAGAACTTTTCTCAACATCAGGAATGCTCCATCCTCTGCTCCTTCTGCTTCAACATCTCTTCATTGCGCTTCTGAGATATGAACTTCTCCTCCTTCTTTCTTCTTCTCGAGACATTCCCAAGACATGTGCCCTATCTTTCCACAGTTATAGCACCTTACTCCTCCTCTGCCTCTTTCTCTAGAAGAGTTTCTTCCACCATTTTGTCTTCCTCGTGAACTTCCTCCTCGTTCCGATTGATTGTGTGGTTTCTCAACCTCGTCCTTTGACTGATGTGCTCTGTCATGGTTAAATCCCTTACTTTTGCTTGGGACCGAGATTTTACCTCTTCCTCATTGGTTCTGTTTTCTGGCCAACTTTTCCTCTGCCTTCAGTGCAAACTGATACGCATCTTCTACAGTCCTCATTGACATCATGCTCAGCTCATCCTGGACTTCATATCTCAAGCCATTTATATACCTGACGACTTTTTCTTTGTCTCTCTCCCTTTGTCTAGTTCTGATGTTCAGCCTGTAGAACTCCTCAGTGTACTCCTTGACTATCATTCCTTTCTGTCTTAGGTTCTATAGCTTCCTAAACAGATTGATCTGGTAGTCCTTGGGTATGAACTTAGCCTTCAGCGTGGCTATCATCCTGTCCCAACTCTTTATCCTATGTTTTCCTTTACTTCTCTTCTCAGCCTACAGTTCGTCCCACCACAATGTTGCATGCCCTTTTAGCCTAGTGATTTCCTGCTTCACCTTCTTTTCCTCATAAACATCTTCATAGTCGAAGTGTTTGTCCACAGACCTTATCCAGTCCAACAGTTCTTCAGCATCTAGATTTCCCTCATACATGGGGACCTCTATCTTATCTCTGCCTCCCAATCTGGAAACTGCTCTCAAAAAACATTCTTCTACAACATCCTCTCCTACAGCTTCTTCAATCTCAGCCTCTTCACTTTCCGCATCACTGACATCCCAAACATCAGGTGCTCTTCTTTGTGTTGCTTCCATTGCTTCCATTTGGGCGCGAAACTCTCGCATCTCCCTTTCTACAGCACGGTTGGCTAAAAGTGGCTCTTGTCTTCTTGGCGGCATTGTGTTGATTGTTTGTCACACACAGAGTACAGCTCCAAGTTTTCTATCTCCTTATTTTTCTTCCTTCGCCTCAAATCTATAGACGAAAAACGTTCTCTGATACCACCTGATGTAGACCCCCTATCCCTCCTCAGGGTTGTGTGACCTCCCAGTCAGGATCTTCTAGTTCGGGAGCCGAAATGGCTCTTCTGGTTCCAAATGGAACCCTTCGAAACAAACACACAGGTCCACTCCTCGAATGCTCAGTTAGCTTTTTCCAAGCACCAAGCATGAGCACCCACCGTGCAAGACCAAGAGCTATGACCGCGCCCTTATCCTTCCTGCCTTTCGCTATTTTGCGATCTCGCAACTCGGAGGTTTGCAGCGCAAGAACTCCGCCCTCCCAACTCGTGATACCCGAGTTCATGAAATGGCCCGACCTCGCTACTTCGCAATTCGGGGCTCTAGAAATCAAGCCCTCTGTCCTTCCAACTTGCGAGACCCGAGATCACGATGTGGATCACAGGTCCAGGTTCGCCTGTAGTCGACGATCCAGATCAAATCGCGATTTCGCGATTTGGAGGTTTGAAAACCAAGACCTTCGTCCCTCCATCTCGCGAGACCCGAGATCGCGATGTGGACCAACGGTCCCGATCTGCCTGTGCTCGATGGTTCAGATCAAATCACCATGTCGCGACTCGGAGGTTTGAAAAATAAGGGACTCTGCCTTCTGGATTGCGATATCCGAGTTCGCAAAATGGACACCCCTCGTTATCTCATGATCTCGCGACTCGGGATATTGAAGCGCCACGAACACTACCTCCCAGCCCGCGATGTCAAAGTTCGCAAAATGGACAACCCTCGCTATCTTACGAACTCGCGACTCGGGATCTTGAAAGACAAGGCCTCTATCCCTTTGGTTGGTGATACCCGAGTTCGTGAACTGAACCAACGGTCTAGATCTATCCGAGATCGATGGTCATTGTTCCTCCTGAGCTTTTGGACGTCAAGTAGCCCTCGCCGCTAACCTCCTTACAGCTCCACTTTATCCAACGGTTTGCGGGGTTTCGATGTTGCTCCTCGAGGACTCTCCACCGTCTGTTCAGATCTTTGAACTCCCCTCACCTGGATCTACGCAGCGTTAAAGTTTTCTCTCCTCCTTCCAATCGGACGATCCGCAGGAATCCCCACAGCGATCCAACGCTCAAGGGCATTCTCCCTCCTGAACTTTTACTCGACTCCGACTTAGAATATTTTCTAAGTCTGCGAAGACTCAATCTTCGCTCCTTCCAGAGAATGAGTTCCTAGTCTTGACAACACCTTCCGAAGTGTTATCCCTCCTGAGATTTATCTGGTTCAGACTTCGATCGCCCGCGCACTCCTTGCGTCTGAGGGATTTCGATAACTTAGGTTCACAACGTTTTCTCTCTGGATCGATGCACACCTTGTAGAGCCCTCAATGAAGAGAAAAACAATTCCACAACGTTCCTCCTTGGCTCGATGCACACCTTGCAGATCTCCAAATGAAGGGAAACAATTGAAACTGCCAAAATCTCATAGTTCCATTCACTTGTTTATAAAACAGAAAATAACAGCAAATTACACACAGTCCAAGCACAACACATTTGAATCAATTTTCCATTATGTTCCATTCATAAGTGCCCACGGGCTACTAATTACATACAAAATACATTAGCTCCAAAAACTGAGATTTTATGCTCACTCGCAGTTCTCTTACAGCTCAATTTTTTTTCTCTGTATCCCCACTTCTACCTGCCGCTAACTGGCTTACAAACTTTTCCCTAACTCAAAATGTTCCTAGGGTTTTCCCCTTGCTACTTGCCTACTCTAAAATTCATCCTACACTATCTAAGTCCAGTCGCATTCCAAAGTCGAAGTAGAAACTCCTGCTCTGTTTACAATTTCAAAAACTTGCTTCACAGGGTCAAATTCGACACCGATTCAAGCGTGCCCCAAAAAGTGAATTATGGCGTTGAGTGGAGGCGTATCCCGAAATCCATTATAGCCGCCCACGTCGAAGTTCTGGAAGAACTCACACATGTTGAATATTCCCGCCTCTATGTGCTTGACACGATGCTCCTGCATCATCGCGCAAACTTCTTATCTTCCTTGGTAACAGACTTGCTAATGTTGGATCTAGAGATGTAGAGCTGCTCGGACTGCCTACTTGTGTTTGTTGCACTATAAGTGTAGATTGTGCACCTGTTGTTCTTACTGGAGTATTCTTCGTGGTGATTTGCGTCGTAGTTTCAGGTGTAGAAGGGACTGGGTACTAACTTGTACACAGTGTTTGAACCACTTCATCTTCTGTTTCATCATGCTGCATTGCATCAATAATTTTAATTGTCTTTTATATGGTTCCATCCCATGCTTCATTCTCCACGAACTGAGTATCACGGCTGATTATGACTTTTCTTGCGACAAGGTCATACAACTTGTATACTTTTGTTTCTTCAGAATACCCAACAAATATAAATTTATATCCTTTGTTATCGAACTTCCTTCTCAGTTCATCTAGAACATGTGTGTATGCGACGCAACCAAAAACTTTTAAGTGCACCACATTATGCTTTAATCATGTCCAGGCTTCATGAGGAACTCTATTCTTCGCACTCTTTGTTGGACATATGTTCAAGATGTATACTGCAGTTGCTACTGCTTTAGCCCAATATTCATTTGACAAATGTTTGGTTGTCAACATATTGCGCGCCATTTCCATGATGGTTCTGTTATTTCTCTCTGCGACACCATTATGTTGTGGTGAGTATCGCACGGTAAATTGCTTGTATATGCCATGAACTTTACAAAAGTTCTGAAATTCTCTTGACATGTATTATCCTCCTCTATCAGTTCTTAGACACTTGATGTAATAACCACTCTGCTTCTCCACAAGTGATTTAAACTGTTGAAAACAACCCAATGTGTCAGATTTATTCTTTAGGAAATAAATTAATGTCTTTCTTGAGAAATCATCAATGAATGTAAGAAAATAAGTACTTCCTCCTATAGACGGAGTTTGCATTGGTCCACAAATGTCTAAATGTACAATTTCCAGTGGATTTTTTGCTCTGTAAGACTTTCCAAATGGAAATGATTCTCTGTGTTGCTTTCCAAATATGAAGCCTTCACATATCCTCTCTAGTTTTTCAATCAATGGAAAACCTTTTACCATATCCTTTGTGTGTAGCAGCTTTAGACCTCCAAAGTTGAAATTTCCAAATCTGAAATTCCATAACCAGGAATCATCATGTATTTCAGATTGGAATGTTGCCTTTATCTCTATGCCACTTTCTCCTTTCTTGATACTGCATGCACTATTTTCTTCATTGGTATTGCATGCACTTTCTGTTGTAAATGCAGTGTCTAACTGCGCACCTTTTCCTTTATCAATAGTTATTGTTGTATTTTTCTTCTTGGATGGCTTCAATGTCAATGGAAACATCATGTTACTTGTCATCTAGATTTTTGCAATAAGTTGATTGCTTGGGCATTTGTCCATAATCACACAGTGATTATCTTCCATGTAGATTATGTATCATTTTTGTAACAGTTGTCCTGTGCTCATCAGATTATGCTTCAGACCAGAAACATAATATACATCAGACATAAATTTTTGTTTTCCTTGCTTAGTTAAAATGTTTATACTTCCTTTGCCTAAGACAATGACTTGGATATTTGTTCCAAGTGTAACCTTGGTTTGAACTAACTCATCCAAACTAGAAAACAATTATATGTTTCATGTCATGTGGTTACTGCAGTCTGAATCTAAATATCATATGTCACAAGGACTTGTTTGAGCAACATTGCATTCAACTAGGGATACTATATTTGGCATTTTTGCAACACGCACCATAAACATAGGGAGAGTTTGATTATTTGCGTTGTTTGACTGATCTTGACTTTGCTTGTTCTGATTATACTATCTCTTTCTGCACTCATATGCATAATGTCCGTATTTTTTACAGTAATGGCATTGAATCTTTGATTTGTCAGTTCTCTGACAACTTGACTGACTGGTACTTGGGTTTTGACCTCTTCCACCAGTATTTCCAGGATTGTTACTTCATCCATCTCTGATAGAACTTTTTCTACTGCCTCTAGAGTTAGCTCTCCCCCTTCCTCTTCTACGGATTATAGATGATTGCGTAGAAAATGCATTCTCTAATTACATACTTAACCTATTCAATCTGTGTTCATGATTAATGAGGGAAGCTTGTAGTTCATCTAAACTGAACTGACTCAAGTCTTTGCTCTCTTCTAGAGTCATAAAAAGGGTATCAAATTTAGGAGGAAGACTCCTAAGTACCTTCTCAACAAATTTTATGTCTTTTATGGTTTCACCATGAGACTTAATTTGATTTATCAGACCAATGACATGGGTATAAAAGGAATCTACTGTGTCCAAATCTTTCATTGACATAGTTTCAAAATCTCTTCTAAGAATTTGTAGTTTTGCAATCTTTACTTTGTCCATACCCTAATAAGAGGCTTGTAATATGTCCCATGCTTCCTTGGCTTTCTTTGTTTATGCAACTCTTGGAAATATGCTCTCGTGCATGGCTTGATGTATGTAAAACAACGCATTTCCATCCTTCTTTCTTTGATCTTTCAAGACATCTTTCTTAGTTTGTGTGAGGGCATTGTATGTTTCCTGATCCACTGGTTCCACATAACCATTCTCGACTATTTCCCATGCGTCTTGACCTCGGAACAATGCCTTCATGGTCAAGGACCACATCTCATAATTCTTGCCTGTCAAAGTGGGAGGTTGCAGATTTGAGGTAGAAGCTATATTTCACTTTCAAAAGAGTTTCCGCTCTTGAACTTATTTTGATAGAACCATCTCTTATACCAGATCTTGGATCCTTGAGATGTGATGCATGGATCGATGCCAGATCTCGGATCGACGATGCGCGTAGTCTACTTTGCGCAACATAGTTTTAAATACTGCGCACTAAACAAGCTACACGACTGAGTTCTCAAGACCATTGCACAATGCACAGACTGCTCAGTTTGTTGTGCATTGTGAATACACACACTTAATGAAATGATTTATGAATGCGGAATAAAACAGTGCTAAGCTTAGCACATAAACTCATAAATAAGACAGAAACTTGTCAATACACAAAATGTTTGATATTAATAAACTTCGGCGCAGTGAGAGAATACAAAATACAATGACAGAGATGAGCTTTGGCTCCAATGACTTCTTACACTCCTCAGTTGTTGTTGGTTCTCAACTGTTCTCTCTACCTCTCTTTTCTGCTCTGCTTCAACTGCTTCTCTTCAACATTATATATTCGACTAAATAAACGACTCAGACTTATATCGATTATGACTGAGACTTCCTACAGACGCTAAGACCGACTCAACATTAAACATTACCATTAATTCGACTCACTCTTCAACTACTTAACTGAACTCGAGAAAATAGAAATTGGCTCCATTTATAACTTCACCGGTGATCGACTGACTTTGAGTAAACGTGCAACTTTACACTTGCAAACTGTCAGACTGATAATTCGGCTACTGACAGACAAATCGATAGAGACATGAAGATCTCACCGACTTGTAATTACAATTTCCAACAGGGAGACAGAATAGCATGGACATGAATGTTTTCTTGAACTTTGTTGTGTTCCCTAGACTTTTATGTACATAGATTAAAAAAAAAAACTAATTTAATTGTTTTTTCAGTGTGGATATATTCACGATTTTGATTATATATAAATCTAAAAATCTAAAATAATTCTATTATATTATTACTCTATGAAAAAACGATGATTAAGCAATAAAACTACTCTTTCAAAAATAAAACAATTAAATTACTTCTATAAAAATCTTGAAAATCTTAATCAATAGATTTAGTCTTCAAATTTTCTCATGATAATTTTTTGAATATTCTAATCTCATTGACGTTTCAAACTGAAAAACAAC
>SNQJ01S0144529.1:0-24252 GCA_010110895.2 Picea sitchensis
AAAATTCTGAAAATGTAACAAGCAGAACTTCATGTCTTGTGCTCAATTGGTGGTTTTAAGGTGACCACAAACTATCAACAAAAATATGTTCAAGAACAAGACTGCATACCAGGAACTAGGTTGCATACTTGATCATCTGTTCATAGGCTCTAAATCAAACTTGGAACATGACTGAAAACTTTAGATTTCCCCCTTTGTCAGGGAAAAGTGTTTCAAATTCCCTTGACCGTCATTCACAAGTATGGCCAAGAAGAGATCCAACACATGTTGAAGCTACTGGAACAATGTGTACTTTCACAATGTATACACGGATGAAGATCGAAACACTGATCTATCATTTGATCATTATCATCTTCATTGACTTCACTGATTTTGTTGTGAGCACTTTGGTCCCTCAATCTGAGATTACTATCTCATATCCCCCCCCCTTAATCGAAGATTCAATGTCTCTGATACACCATCAAGCTACACAGTGGGTAATCAAACCATCTTCCGGTGGAGTCTAAAGACTCGATATTCAACTCAAAAGACTACATCAACTGGGCCCCGATCATACCCTATATCATCCAAACCTGAAAAACATTCATGTTCGTCAACTATAGAAATATCTCCAATCAAGTACGGTTGTACTTGTGTATAAATCCGTCGATAAGAATGCTCCAATAAATTGGCTTCCAAACGCCAACGCCAAGTTCCTAACCATTCAAAATGAATATGTTTTTGCTTGCTCTTTTGACACCTTACTGAGATGTGATTTGTCTTCCCACAAAATCTGCATGGGTGAAGACCAAAACAATTTGACTTATCATGGCCAAACCTATGACAATGTTTGCATTGTATGGGTTCTTTATCCAACCGATTATCATGATCTGGAATATCTGTAGCAACATCATCATCAACAATATCTTGTACATGTTACTTACCAATATCCCCAAGCTCTGTCTTCTTGTTATCATTCAAAAAACCTCCACTCACAAAGCAAACAGGTTCGCAATAATTAGGAATATGAAAAGGGTTGTGAGCATCCTTTACATATCCTAGTCCATATCGATTTCGTTTAAAGCGTAATTCTTCCAATGGTTGAACAATTCTAATTTCTTTGCCACATTTATCCATAACTTTTTCTGACATAGAGACTTTATCCAACTCATCTTCATGTTTATGAGTGTCATCACTAGTCAACTGAGCGTCTTCATTATTTTCATCCTTGATGTCATTTTGTTTGTTGAAACCACATTGTTGTTGTCGAAGGAGATTTAACTCATCAGACAACAGTTTGTTTGGAAGTTTGAACATATCAATATTCTTGTGCGTTACGTGTAAACAAGTAATCATTGTACTCATTGTACTAAGAGTGCACTTGTTTATAGCGATTGTAGATTTCGTAGTTGAGTTAATTAAGGAGCGTAGTAGTGTAAGTATTTCTTCAATTCTTGCCATTATGCAGAATATGGAAGATACATGTTTGTATGTTGATGCCACAAAATTCAATTATGTATCTTGTTGTGCATGCCAAGAGCGATCGTCCATTTCATGAATGTCAAAAACTACAAGATAACCAAATGAATGCCAAAAACTACAATATAACCAATGACTTAGATGCACACAAAGATCTAAGACCCCCTTATTCAATTTCGGGTAGGTCAAGGACACAAAGACAAATATGCAATTTTAATATGTAGGATGATCCTATAACTCCTTTTACAAACTTTAAAAAACGCCTTATAACACCTTTACATGTTCAAAGCAAAATAAAAACGCTTATAACTTCAATTACAAGAAATGGAGAAAACTCCTCAATACAAAACCTTATAACTCCTTAAATCACATCAAATCTTCCTTTAAGTTCTATTGCTAAAAGAATACACCTTATAACTTCTTGAGTTTCCTTTGAATTAAACTTTAACTTAAAAAAATCCACTTATTACTCCATATAATTATCCCCAAACACATGCATATATCAATAATAACATGAAGATACATCCACCACTTAAGTGGTTCTTGGCTGAATTTTTTTTTTCCTAGTATAAACTTCGCAATCACTTTACTAAAATATTATCGCACAGATGCCCCTCATAATGAGAGGATGGTCCATCAAATTGTTGTATTGTCATAGAGAATAAAATATCCTAAAATGTCTAAATGTATATCCTCATCATTATGATGTCCTTAGAATAATGTGCACACCACTCTCACTATCCAGGATATCACTAATTTAGCCAACTTTCAAAAGATATGTAGCATCTTACAAAGGCTTTTGCATTTGACCTCTACTAAACTGACCCAAATCTCCGCCTTTTTACTGTCAAATCATCTTCAACTCTTAGCAAATTGGGTTAGATCTCTTTTGCACAAAGTAATTCATTAAATGAACCTTTGTATACATCTTGGATCATCTGATCATCAAGCGCTCGGGTCGAGGGACTTCACATTTTTTTTTTAATTGTTTGTCAATCAGTTTGAAAGTGAGCAAATCGCTGGTCGCTTCCTTTAAACTTCACGCAGTTCTGAAACCACAGTGTCAGATATTCACTGAGATATTGGCTACAGTTCCGCAGTTCTGAAACTACACTGTGAGATATTCGCTACAGTTCTCCCTCGTCTCCGCCCTAAAATAAAATATCAACGTGTTGCGCAAGAAGCTAACAATATTTCTTCAATCTTTGCAAAATACAGAGGTTCTCTTGGCTGAATAATCTTGTGTCGGCTAATTCTACTCCTCTCTTGTCAAGGTCGGATCCTAGCAAAGGGGCAAGGCAAAACGACCGCAACTGCTCTTTCTTCGCCGAAAATCAATCAATCTCTTCGTCTCCTCCTTCGACTCCAATATTAGTAGAAACCACTCACTAGTCCCATCACACTATGCCAACAACACCAAAACCACCCACTCAACGAATACAGTCTTATTAAACTAGGCTAAACGAATCACAGAAGAAAATAATCAAGAAGGTAAAATAACTATCAAAATAAAAATAGAGAAGATAAAAAACACATAATTCTTCTTCACTTTCATCCTCATCTACCATGGTGCTACCAATCACTAAGAACTATAATGCTTTGATAAACTACCAGGCCCATAAGATTAGTATCATGGGATACCACTGTTAGATTCATAAGGAAGAAAACATCATACACATAATGGAAATAACTGAAGCAACATGTACATAGAGATACATATATAATACAATGTCATGTAACTATATAACAGTTAGGTAAACTAACCAACTTATGATTAGAGTTTTAACACCTCATGCCTCTTCGAACTGAGACAACCAAAGTACACAATCTTTATTCTGTGAATTTAATGATGCCCGTTTGGGCCCCATTATCCATTGCTAAAATTTTGTTATAGGTGACATGTGTGGCAAAGGAAATTGTGTATTTTTTAAAGATGATATTTAGGCAATCAATATTTCATGGGAAAATGATTTTTTTTCATTAGATCACATGATGACAAGACGACGGCCAATATCCATCGTGCTACACAACATTTAATGTTGTGGCAGGTGGATTATAAGTCGTTGGTTCTGAATTGTTTTTAGATCAAATGGTTTATAATCCACTTACCACAGCATTCAATACTGCCTAGCAGACTGAATATTGCTGACCATAACATGATCATTGATAAAAAATTATTTTAAATAAAGTAAAATAAAGTAATTTTGTAAAAGCACTTTTTTTTTAAAATAGTGTGTTTTCATGAGTTACAACATCACATTATGACATGACATTCGTTGGGAATCTACTTGAAGAAAAGTAGATAAAAATCTATTTTAGATAAAGTAAAATAAAGTAATTTTGTAAAAGTACTCTCTTTTTTTTAAATAGTGTTTTTTCATGAGTTACAACATCACATTATGACATGACCTTCGTTTGGAATCTACTTGAAGAAAAGTAGAAGAAAGTAAGTTGAATTTAATCGTAGAGAGTGTTGGAACATTGATGCAAAAAGAGTCTTTGATAAGACCTAAGATTATCTTTTAGTAAATAGTTTTAAGTAAAATTTTGAAATCCAGAATCTTCTTTGAAACTACAAATATGTTGTAAGACTTTGCATTATATAATAACGGAGCGTTTGAGGCCACTTGTCTATTCAGACAATTTGTTACATTGGGTTCAAAGCATCACCTTTGTTCACCATCGTGTCACTTTAAAATGCCAATGACATTCCTAGTAGGAACCTATTTGCACATAATTCATGATTTTTGGCAAAAATAACAGCGACAATATGATATTTTGGTCTCAATTTGATAGAAATTTTTGAAAAATGCTGCAGTGAATCAATTTGAAACAAATTTAAATCACACAATTGCTCTCTGGCTATAGAGATTAGGTTTACTGTCCAGATCACTTCAGTGGGTTGTTAATAATCTAGGATGTGTGTATGTGGCATGTGCATCCTTACAGATTTATCATTCAGATCAACCAATAGGCTTCAACAGAATATATGCAGAAAACATAGAAACATTGTGAATGTTGATATCATAAATTGCACAATTACAGATCTCAGGTTCCCTAGTTAAGGTAGAAATGACAATTCATGCTATCAACTGCTAGAATTCTATATATTCCATCTCCCTCAAAGCGTCATATTTATCCAATATGCTTACTAATTAATTACAACTGATTTGAGCTATAGAAATTTAATTTTTATTATAGATATCTTCTGCAACAACCTCCAAAATTTATGCATGTCATTATCACATGATTGAGTTTACCATCAGTAGAAGGCTATATCGAGTCAGCTTATTTATTACCAACTTGTTGAGAGAATATCAAAATGTCGACCCACTTAGATTGTCAAATCCTACGCTGAGTGGAAGTTGATGTAGGTAGAGTTGTTGAGTCACCAAATTGAGTTGACCTAGGTAGACATCAAACCACTAGGTTGAGTCAACATTGACTCGGGTTACAAATCAACTTAATGGTGCTGATATCAACACCAAGGTGGATCATTGGGAAAGAGCTCAGATGGAATGAGGATCACTGGGGAAGAGCTTGGATGGACTGAGGTGGAATCCTGAGAAAGAGTTAAGAGGGAAGTGGAAAACTAGAGGAGGTGCGTCTAGTTCAAGGATGTTGGAGGTATAATACTCATCATTTCTTTGTTATACTTTTCTTCTTCAGACCTTTTGACATTCCTTTGTCTAGTTTCCAAGAGGTGAACAAATGATGTTCCTACCTAATAAGGCCATTAGATGAGTTACTTACTGCTTTGTGCATGAAGGCTCATATATAGTAGTGGATGTTAGGTGCCCTAATACATATTGATACATCTTTTAAAGCCAGCTATGAAGTTATTAAACTGTTCGTCTTGGGAAAAAATGAGTTACAGGGAACCCCACAAGAGATATGAGGAGGGACAAAAGCCTTAATAATAAGTACAAGCATAGGCAAGAAATCACATGAGACCTAAAGCAAGAAACTTGAGCCATGTAGGGCTGTTGATGCAAGTCAAAAAGGGTGTGCATCATATATGGGAGTTTCGCGCAAGACATATTTATGGCTGATTTTGAACTCATTAGAGCTCTAATTTTTGTATGTGATGGTTGGACAGAGCATGCATGATGTATCACGATTCACGATGTAATAATTATTCTTTTGGTATAAGAATTTGGAACATCACAGGTTATTGTATAATTGTTATTGAATTATCCTTCAAAGGCCTAATGCTGCAGCCCTGTAAGAAACCCTTTGCTTCTTACATTTCTATTTATTAGCCCTGACCACTTGCAATCCTCTTTTCCACCCTGATCATATCAGCGTATTGTTGAGAACACAAAGAACATAGTGTACCATAGCAAAAAGAGAGTTCGAGGATCCACACCGCCTTTCTAGCAAAAAGCCCATTTACTATTTTGTCGTTTGCTTCTGCATAACTATTCTCATTTGCAATCATGTTTTTCATTTAGACTTCATTATTTGTCTACAGCTTGTAGATAGTTTGTTAAGAACGCTTTTCGCACACGTAAGAACTGTGAGTAAACAGAAATCAGTCTGTATGTTTTCCCTTATCCCTATTTATGTTTAATCTGATATTATATGGATATTCCCATAAGAATAGATATACTTTATTCTGAGAAAAAAAATTGATGGATCTTCCAACAAAACATTCCTATAAAATAGCTTACTTCCCCCTAAATTAGCCTTAGAAATATGTAGTCAATGTAAAGACCTTGCCTATAGAGGGAGGGACAATAAATATGTGGTTAGACAATCACATCGTCTTTGTATAGATCCTCAGAAATATGAATTCAATGTTTGGTGAATGGGTAGACCTTGGCAGCCTCTACTTGTATTCAGAAATTAGACAAGCTGAACAGAGGATCAGCCACGTACATTACAAACCTAAAAATGCCCTTGATATCATTTGTTGGTTTAGCAATAAAGGTGGAGTGGACATACCTTCTCTTATATGCATTAGTGCCAAACATATAAGACTCAAGCTTTTGCCTCATAACCATCCCAATACTTCACATACACATTCTAATCAAATGCAGGTTAGTGCAGTAATTTTATTCTAGACTAACTGTTACACAACGACTTCCTGTTTTGCACAAGTACTTCGAACTTGAACACATTTGTCTATCAAGTTCTGTAATCTAAAGAGTTGAGGTTTCACAGCTTGTAACAAATAAAATCAATTATTATATACTGCATCTATGCAGTTAAGATGCTCAAAATCTCTCAAGGAGACATCAAAGTCTCTACAGACCAAATCAATGGTGGAGCATTTATAAAATGTTGGTACATAAGAACGGTATACGATAAGCCTTCTCAATCATAATACAAGAATAAAATAAAGAGTCCTATTAGAAGAGATACAGACAGAGACTGCCTAGAATGACATGCGTTACTGGGTTTACTGTGAGGAGCTGCTGCCATCACATTAGGTGCTGAAGAGGCTGTTGCTGGAGCGGGAGCTTCAGTAACAGCTGGCAACAGAGGCTCTGAAATTGTTGAAAGCACTGGAGCTGGTGCCAGGGCAGGTGGCATGCTTTCAGGTGGTATGGCTGTTTCTAATGTTCCAGGAACAACAAGGAACATTGAATACTCAATTCCTGTCCGAGGACCAAGACAAGCATTGCCTGCAATAAATAAGTCATCAAAAGTGCTTAGAACGTTAGAAACAATGGAAAAGTAGGAATGGAAAGTCTGATACCAAAACTCAACAACCAATGATATCAACATGCTACAAAATTCCATTCTAAAATCGTTAGACCACAAATCAAAAGGTTTGAACGAAAGATAAATATATCATTTCACAGCCCAACAAACTAAATGTTTTTTTAATTGAAGTTTGGGAAAGAAATTCTTTAGTTTAAGCACTAAACAAAAAATGAAAGCAACGACTTTTACCCAGATATGCACTTGCTGTTTTGTAATTAATGCTTGGAAAAAAATGTGTTTACTTTAAGCACTAAACAAAAAATGAAAGCAATGAGTCTTACCCAGATATGCACTTGCTGTTGCTGGAAAGTCTGTGATAAGCCCATCTACTTTTGCAAGGCTTACAAAGGAGTGGATTTCCATTGTTGGATCTGCAAGATAGTCAAAGGCTAGCGAGGCAAATTCATTTCTGAGAACAAAGATGAAAACTGACATATTGTAAAGGTGTATTCGCTGGACAATATCTGTGGCCCCTACAAGAAATGACTGAGAAGCCGGGAAAACCATTTTCCTGTTTAATACTACAGCATCAGAAATTTTTTTGATCTCCTCAATGGTAGAATTTGGAATACTGGTAGCAGTTTCGTCCACAACATAAATAAGCTTAAATTTTGTAAGTTGCTTGAACTCCATTAGCACAGCACTTTCATCGGATTGAATCATGATCCTATTGGTCATGTTGTTGTAACCACTCATATTTAGAGCTGAAATAGTGGGCTCTATGATATTAAGATTCCTTGCCAATAATATAGCTCGCGCATTCTGTGAAAAAAAGCAAGAAACAAGATACAGTTTATAGTATATACTGTTGACATTTATTTCATGAGCTATGTTAGATGTAACTCTTCAGATTACTAATCAGATTGAAGAACTGTACCTTTATGTTGATGATGACACGAACATTTCCTTGATTCTGCGCAAATTCCAAGAAAGCAGACAAGTTCATGTATTTCCCCGCATTAGCTTCTGCAGGATTCCTTAAAATCTTATAACTTTGTATGTTAAAGGGGCTGTGAATGTGTGCTGCACAGTCCAAGAAATTCATATCACGGTATTACATCAGTTGCCCTCTGAAATTGCAACAAAATGAATAAAAGTATGCTGTGCAAGAATTTAACTCCATGAACCTGTTCTGTTTTAACAAAGCTAAAGTTCTCAATTATTATTGATAAAAAGAGGGAGAAGTTAAACAATGCACGATCATTTGTGGAACACTTCAAATGATTACACTTTCGAAACTTTGGAAATTAACAGGTGAGCATGGAAGAGATTTTATATAATTTTGACTGGTTCAGCAAGCTTGGATCGAACTTACGCGTCAAGCTTTGAATTTCATTCCAGGTGAGATCAAACGTGAAGATGCCTGGCTTGTTGTTTGGGGTATCTGGCACCATTTTGTTGACGTCTGGTACCGTTCTTAGGCGAGATGGATAAAACACTGAATTTGATAAGATATTTGTTCCTATCGTAAGGTCTGGTGATTCCCTACAGATAGGAACACCATCTTTTGTTATCTGAACAGAGCAATCAATGTAGTCAGCTCCATCTCTTATAGCAGCCTGATAGGCAATATCGGTACAACCTGGGTAATCTCCACTAGCTCCGTTGTGAGAAATTATTAATGGTTTTCCTGGAACCACCAGTTCAAGCACACTTAATGTTATCAGTCCATGTACAGTATTTCAGATTTTCAATATTTCCAGCATAAACTATATCAGAGAGCTAAAAGACACAGATAAACAATGACTAACAGGCAAGCAAGATATAAGTGAACTGCGCACCTGATTTGGAGGATGTACTGACATTTCTCTGAGCATAGCAAGCTGTATTGTCATTAATCCACAGAAATCCAATTAGTTTATAGTTCTAAGAATCTTGATCAACAAAGAAATTTATTCAAAAAGAGATATAGACTTATTACTATAAAAACGTTCTGGCCTTTAAAGACATAAGAAGAATTATTGACCTGCAAGGGTAAGGGATTGTACAAGTTGGTGGAGGTTAGGTAGCAAGAAATACATACCTATTGCCTCTGATGCTGTTACAGGGAAATCGGTTAGGATGCCATCAACTGCGAAATTCTTGTTGTCCACAAACTGAAGATATTCCCTTATTGGATCATAGCTATAATTGTAGCTCATGCCATATTCATCATTAGCAAAATCAGAAGCAAATATTTCTAGCCCTGCAGAGTGTGTATCTTGTACAAGAGTTGTAGGCGCTTGTAAATATAAGTCTGAATCGACAGGCCAAATGTAATCCTTTGGAACCATGATTCCAGCAGCAAATGTCTTCACAAACGTTAAATTTTTTACAAGGGAACCATATGTTTCATTTGTCGATGGGTCCACATCGTCTTTGCCTAGGAGCATCAATATTAGCTTTGTCTTGGTTCTTCTAAAATGTGGTGCAATGGCTTGTAAAAATCCAACCTCGGTCGAAGAAATGTAGTTCAATATCATAGATTTTGATAGAGATATCACATATGATGACATACTTAGGTTGTGCTTTTCAAAAAACATTGAATACTGCCACATATATCAAGAGAAATTTAAGTATCCAAGATGATGAAAAGAAACAAAACAGAGCATGAGAGAAATCATTCAAAACGGAATACCCACTAAAGAATCTTGGTACTTTCTAGAAAAAAATCATAAGTCCACAGCAAATTGAAATGGAACGGTAGATATGGACATTAGAGAGATATACCTGTACGTTCAACCAAAATGCAGCTGGCTGAAATTGAGTTATGGCTTCTGGTGGAAGCAATGGATAGTAACCGTCGAATTGAATAGGACGGGATTTGACTGACTGAATTGCTGCAAAAAATGGAAGAATGGGATTCTTTTAATCATCCATATTGAACAAAATCAAGAAATTCATTATAAAAGTAGAGGTTCCCCAGTTTAAATTTCCATCAGCTATAATATCTATTTGAATTTCTGGATATCAAAGATCACACTACATATTTTATGTTTATCGAATTATAAGAGGGCCTCAAAGAACAGGTTGAAGTTGGCATTACGGCATGCATATAGTAGGCTCTTGAACTGGTACTGGAAAACACTAGATGCATCTAGGTGATTTGCAGACACATCATTTATAAGAAAGGTAGTCCTTCGGTATTTTATTTTCTATAGGTTGCCGGAAAGACAAAAGGAATATATAAAGAGCCTGGCCATAAAAGGTTCTATCAGTCGACCTACTCAGAATGGGGATTATGTAAAAGGTTCTATCAGACTTTTGGTACAAAGCAAAAAAAAAAATTTGATAAGATGGAACAAAAGGAACAGTACGCAGCCATAAAAGTTTATATTAGTCCTAAAACAAAATCATAACCTGCTCAGTCCTTTCACTTCACCTGAAATATTGTTGAGGAGGATATCAGCAGTGAAGTCAATAGAAAAGTATCCAGATATATTATTGCCGTTGACAACATAAGAATTTTGCTGACTGGGGTAAAGCAAGTCAATGTTTGTACTGTTTTCCAATCTTAAATCTGACCGGCATATGCCTACCCCATCTTTTGATAACTGCAAATCACAGAACATTACAGCATCATCCAAGCTATTATTAACTGCCACAGAATAAGCGGATATGGTTTGGTCAGGAAAAAGCCCCGACAATCCACCACGAGCTATGACCAGGGGTGCTTCACCTGCACAAATAGATGCAAAAAATGAAAAATAGTCTCAATCTTAGATTAGTTCTTCCCGGCATCAAGAATGTCAAACAGGTGTCATACTCAAGAGCAACACTAGAAGTTTAGTACATGTAAGAACCTTCCTAATTGACTTAAAAGAAAAATAGCTAGATTCCAGGCCAGTTATCTCACAAAAATAACAGCAAGGCACATGTAAACATCATGAATAAAAAGAAGCCCGGCTTCAAATGTGCTTCACGTTAAATATCCCGGGTGTGCCTTATCTCCTTAAACATTGAAAAACTGAATATGTTTAGGTATTGCAGACACTGAGTACAGATTGAGCTTGAAAAATTAATCAGGTGCCATATACAGACATTATTTGTGATCTAACTGTTGCACTTGCTGTCACACATTGCAGTAAATATTGCACGAAACTGAGATCAAATTCCATGTCTCTAATGGTTTTTTTAAGCAGTGAGGGTAATAGCCAATTGAATACTTATCACAGAAGCATTCATCTGTAATTCTTTGCAACAGTTGTTGTAAACAAAATCTTTATCTATTGAAATCCAAGTTTCAGTCTGTCTTAAAAAAGGAAGGAAAAGAAATTGAACATGATGTCCTAATATGCAAATAGCAACAAAAAAAAAATTGAACGCTATGAATCATAGTATCGTGGTTCCTGGACAAAGTAAGAATCAAGTTGTATGGATTAGAGTAGTGTGATTCACAGACAAAGTAAGAATTAGTTTGCCAAAGTAGATGATTGATTAATATTGTTAGCAATGTACAATACTAAAAATGCAAGCAAATTAGAAATAAGAGAAAGATGTTCTGCAAAATTTGTGACATATTCCTAAAATATCTTATACATATAGAGATTGAATTTTTTTTAAAATACTACAAGAATTTCACTGTCAGTTTCTTCCCACGCCCTTGGATGTTAGGAGAAATGGGCTTCCTCACCCTTGTGCTCTTCTCGGGATCAGGCCCTGGTTACTCTCCAGATGACATCATCCGACAGTACATCAGCCCCTTGATAGTGATCGTTGACTCTGATAGGGAGCCTACTTCGTGGCCACCTCACTAGGCTTTGGCATCTAGCACCAGCAGGCCTTGACATCCTCCCTTTTGTTATGAGCATACACATTTTGTTTTAGCATTTTTAGCTTTCTTCCTTTTCACGTGCCTTGTACATCTTCTATTAGCTAGCTTAGTAGATTTTTATGTCTTTAGGAGCTGCTTTTGTATTCTCACTATATATTATATATTGATTGACATTGACAGTGACATACTTTCAATCTCATTGAATCATTAAATCAATAAAATCATCTTATCTTATTTATGTTTTATAAATACAATTTTCTTATTTTATTTATCTTTTATATATTAACACTTAATATATTTTTTAGTTTTATTTTTTAATATAATTATTTATTGAAAATTAATAAAATTATCATATCTTATTTCTAAGTTATAAAAAATTATTCATAGGATATATTCCTTTTTATCATCTAACATAATTGTAACATCATTTAAACTACTTGTAGAATTAAGTCAATGCATATATTTCTAAGCTGCACCATATACAAGTGAACTTGAATGACAACAAATGTTTATACAATGAATCTGAGCCACGTTAGGCATACTACTCAGACAATGCTTTATGTTTATACAATGAATCTGAGCCACGTTAGTCATGCTACTCAGACAATGCTTGCAGTTTTCATGAAAAAACCTTTTCAATATCCATTAATTGGTGATTCATAACTTATAAAAGGGTTGAATGCCAATCAATGTGAAATTACACTTTAGACTCACTTATTTCAATTTTTCTAAAAAAGAAACAACAAGGCACATGAAAACAGTGAACTAGTATATATTCATTTTAAAGTCGAAGTTATCAAGTATCAAAAGGAATTAAATTTATTGATGCATAATTTATTTTCATCTTTTAATTTTATATGGTATTAATTTCTTCATATTAAATGAAAAAAAAAAATTACACCTTGAGAAATATGATCCTTCTAGGTATTTGGTAGATCCAGGGTTAGTATGGATCCACCCTCCTTTAATTTTGTTTTGTTGTCATGTACGTATGTACATTATATGACAACATCTACATTATACTGGATTGTAGAGCACCTTGCTCCTCTCTGTGCAATAAAAAAAATCTTAACTTCACATGTACTCAAAGTTAGCAAGTCTCTAAGATGCACCTTATCTCCTTAAACAATATAAAACTAAGTAAGTTCAAGGCATCACATATACTAAGTATGGATTGAAGCTTGAACAATCCATCAGGTGGCATTTCCAGATATCATTTTCTATTTGCCAGTTGTACTTACTACCATACATGGAGTGAATATTGAAAGAAACTGAGATCAAATTCCATGTCTCTCATGGATTTTTCAGCAGTGAGAATAATGGCCAGTTAAATACTTCTCTCAAACACATTCATTTAAATTTTTTTTACCAGGTAAGCAAACTCTTTAGCTATTGAAATCCAATCTTATTATGTCTAAAATGAACGAAGATAAATTCAATGTGATGTCATAATGTGCAAATAGCAATAAAAATAATTTTGTATGCCACGAATCACAACAATAAAAATAATTTTGTATGCCATGAATCACAGTATTGTGGTTCCAGGATAAAGTAAGAAGCAAGTTGTGGTAAGGATTACAATGGTGTGATTTGCAGACAAAGTAAGATTCAAGTTGCCAAAGTAGATGATTGACTACTAATATTGTCGAATGTACATGTGTTCACAGTTGGTCATAATGTTGCTTGAGTTTTTGGAGAAAAACTCTTTAGACTCTTTAGTTATTGAAATCCAATCTTAGTCTGTCTAAAATGAAGGAAAAAAAATTCAAAGTGATGTCATAATGTGCAAATAGCAATAAAAATAATGCCAGGAATCACAGTATTGTGGTTCCAGGATAAAGTAAGAAGCAAATTGTGGTAGGGATTACAATGGTGTGATTTGTAGACAAAGTAAGATTCAAGTTGCCAAAGTAGATGATTGACTACCGATATTGTCGAGTGTACAGGTGTTCACAGTTGGTCATAATGTTGCTTGAGCTTTTGGAGAAAAATTGTGTATTAAATTTTGAAATGTTTGGACTAGACACTCCACTCAGTTAGTTATATCTGTAACCTCAACAATATGTGGTTGTCCTTCTTTCCAATTTTGTCTTCTCTGTATTATCTTCTTTGCTTCTCATTTTTTCATGGTATCATAGCTTAGGACGTAAACCTCTTCATAGTGCCTGGAGAGCAGCCCGATCACAAGAAGAAGAGCGCAGAGCTTAAGGTGTCTCATAGACGAGAGTGTCGGACATAAGCATCTTCACAGAGCGTCGGAGAGCAGTCTACAGTCCTCTCAAAAGATCGTTGGACACTGCAAAGTGGAAGGAAGCAGAGTTGCAGAAGGACGAAGCATTTAAAGATTCGTTGCATCCCTCCTTTTGAGGAAGTTGCAAGAAGCAACAAAGGAGAAGCTACTTTAGCCGTAAGATTGGCCGCGAGAACAGATCTGAGCCTTTAATTAAGCTCAGAAACTACGATCCCGCAGATAAGGAATTTTTTTTTTCATCCGTTAGATATGAGCGAGAGCAAGATAAGCAGTCATATCAAGCAAAGATTAAGTCATGACCGTCATATCTCATTGGAGAGAGATCGATGGTGGGGAGGAATTGCGTGGATCGGGAAGGAAATTAAAGTTTGTGAAAGTTGTGAGCCCGCAATCCCTCGGGATCGTTGATCTTGCTAGATCAACAGATCAATGGTGGATATCGATCCGTCTATGAACGAGCATCTTCGCATTGTGGGGATCGGGAAGGAAATTAAAGCGTGAGCAAGTTGTGAGCTCGCAATCCCTCAGGATTGTTGATCTTGCTAGATCAACAGATCAACAATGGATATCGATCTCGCTACGAATGAGCATCTTCACATTGTGGGGACCGAAAAGGAAATTAAAGCGTGAGCAAGTTGTGAGCCTGCAATCCCTCAGGATCGTTGATCTTGCTAGATCAATAGATCAACGGTGGATATTGATCCCACTACGGACGAGCATCTTCACTTTGCAGAGATCGGGAAGAAAATTAAAAGAGTGAGTGAGTTGAGTTTCTACAATCACTTGTGGCCTTTGATCTTCAAGCAAGGGACACGTGTCAGGCGATCTCGTACTCCGGGAGGAAGCAAGCAGAAACTGAGTAAAGGACTCCTGAAGGCCTAAAGCTCCGAAGAGCTGGAGTAGATCTAGATCGTTGATCGAAGTAGACACGTGGCAGGAGATCCTGCACTCCGGCGGATAACCACTTCGGAAGGAAGACAGATGCGAGAAGCCAGAACTCTCGAAGGCCCGAAGCTCGGAGTTCATCTGGACCATCCATCAATGAGGACACGCGGTGCCAAATCTCTCACTTTGGAGACTTAGCACTCTGGAAGGTTTTGCAGAGAAAAGCACTAGAGAAAGAACTATCTGAAGTCTCAAAGTAAATCTGATCCATTGAAGGCTAGGGACATGCGTCAACAGATATGACACTCCGGAAGGTTAACACTTTGGAGGTTTGTGGTGTTGTGCACCTCGGAACACCCGAAGCCCGAAGTTTCGAAGTAAATCTTGGTCGTCTAAATCAAGAGACCACGTGCAAGCATATCTAACACTTTGTAAATACGACACTTCGGAGGATTGCGCGAGCAAGCGGACAAAAACTCTCGAAGCCCGAACTCCCGAAGTAAATCTCGGTTGTCCAAATCAAGAAACAATCGTACAGCTGGCAGTGTACAATCACATATTGTTGAGGTTACAGATATAACTAACACTCCCTCTTAAACTCAACAGTTACAAACATCAGCACTGATAATGCCCAAGTGTTCTCTCTGAAAATCAAAAACGGATTTTCCTAGTGGCTTCGTAAAAATGTCTGCGAGTTGATCTCATGAGCCACAAAATTTAAGTGTGATGTCACCATTATTTACTAGCTCGTGTATGAACTAAAAGATAGTATCAATATGCTTTATTTTCTTGTGAAACACATGGTTTTTGGATAAAGCAATTGTTGAAGTGTTGTCACAGAAGATAGGAGTTGGCTCCTTTTCTGTGTGTGACATATCATTCAATAGTCTTCTCAGACACACAACTTGACATGAAGATGAGGTAGCAACGACATACTCTGACTCTGCAGAATATATTGAGACAATGGGTTTCTTCTTTGATTCCCAAGCAATCAGGTTTGTGCCCAGGTGAAAAGCATGTCCTAAGGTGCTTTTCCGGTCATCTAAGCTGCCTGTAAATCACTGTCTATGTAACCAAAGAGATGATTATCATCAGACTAAGTGTACCATAAGCCAAAATTGAGAGTTCCTGCAACATATCTCAGAATCATTTTCGCCATCTTCCAATGAGAATCTTTGGGGGATTCCATGAACCTGGAAACAAAGCCAACTACATACATAATATCAGGCCTAGTTTTTGTAAGATACAACAAACTGCCTACTAAAATTTTGTACATAGTAGAATCCACTGTAGGGCCTTCATCTTGCTTGCTCAATTTTGTGTCTAGGGGTATATGAGTTTCTATTGGATTGCAGTCTTCCATGTAGAATCGTTTGATGATGTATGTTGCATACTTTTGCTGAGAGACAAAAATGTCTTATTGGTGAACCTCAATCCCAAAAAAATATTTCATAATGCCAAGATCTGTCATCTCAAACTCAGACTGCATGGCATGTTTAAAACTGGTTAACTCAATATTTCCAGTATATATCATGTCATCAACATATAAACATACAATCAAAATTTTACAGATTTCCAAAGATATATCATGTCATCAACATATAAACATACAATCAAAATTTTACCAGTACGACGCCAGAGCTGGCTCATTTTATTCTCAAGGAAAACCAATTCTTGATCGTAAGGTCAATTCTACTATACCAATTCTTTAGAGCTTGTTTCAAACCATACAAGGATTTCTTCAACTGACATACTTTGGCTGGTTGCTCTTGAACTTCTCAAATCCATGTGGTTGATCCATTATAGACCTCTTCTTCTAAGACACCATTCAGAAAAACTGACTTGACATCCATCCGGGTATATACCTCTCTTTGTTGGCACCAATAGATCTACAAATATAATCACCACAAATAATGAATACACAATATATCCACAAGCAAGATAGAAGAAAAACACAACTTTATTATTACTAAACCCTTTGAGAGGTAGAAACACTTTCAGCACAATGATCATATTATGGAAGGGATCCTCTCCTCACTTGCCTCTTCGAGGGGCATCTTCCTATTGAGCTACTGCTTCAATTACAATATTTCTCTTCATGTCCATTACATTGTTTGAACCCCTTTATATAGTGCTAAACAACACCTAAGAATATTCTAGAGGGAGAATCTTCTAGAATGTGAGGAAACCCCTTCTAAGAAGTCCTCTTTACATTTATTATATCTAACTTACCATAGTGGGCCTTATTTTGAAAAATTATAGTGGACCTAGTCCACCTTTGCTACTGAATGACCTCCAATTATCACTATGGGCCCTCCTCGCCCCCCACTCACCCCCAGCTACTTTACATTCCATCCCTCTTATGAGCACTTTGTCCTCAACACCTGATGTACAACCATATACCGTATTCCACAATGGATAATTGTGGGACCCTAATTTTCCAAGAAGACTAAGAACCAAAGTCCCATGTAGAAAGGAAATCCAACCATCAAGTAGTCCAACCACCATTGTAAGCCCCGGTCCCATGTCTAAGTGCTCATGTGAACTCCCCAGAGAAGATTTTGAACCCAATAACTAACTCCAAATGATGTTCCAAAGATCGACCTATCATGTGGATCCAAAATAAGAAGATCCATCCACATAGTGGAAAGGGTCAAAGATGAATATAGAAGGAAAAACATCAGAATATGCATATTGAATCGGTAACTAGCTCTTTGATGGACCTTGATGTTCTCATGTGAAGGTGGAGTAGAGTTACCAAATAAAATATGAAAGTGGTCGTCCTTAAATCAACCATCCATATGCCAATCATCACAACCAACCTAAAATCGCATTCTCAAGCATATATTTCTTATTATATTCATCCTTGAGGTCTCCTTACAAGAAATCTCTCCTAGATGTTATTCAATGAATCTTGAATACTGTTTTTAAAACTATCATTGAGGCCATGTGTGAGGACTTCTGTGAGGCCATGTGTGAGGCCATCTGCAAATGCATCCAATCTATCATCCAATTGGCTTTGAATGATTCAAGAATTTCTTTTCAAGGCTTGAGACGAAATAACCATCTGAGCACCCTATGAACTCTTTGGTCCCAGCTATCACTTAAAAACTCAAAAATAGGACCCAAGAGTTTCTGGTGTAAAATTTTCTCGAAAACCCTAAAAACCAATAATTAAAATGCCTCATAACTTCACTGGACTGCTTCGTGATGATTTTTTTTGAAATTGGGTGAAATTGTGAGAAGAAACTAGATCTGTAATTTATTTGGGCAAATTCGGACTTCAAATGCTAAGCAGAAAATAAAAATAAATCAGCTACCTCATCCAAGCAGAAAACCCCGAAAATTGCGTATTTTAAAACCTCAATATCTTGACCTTCCTGGACCTCAAGCTTTCGAATGCATTTTTTTTAACTTGGTGTTTTTCTGAGAGGGAAATCAGATCTACAACCCTTTCCTGCAATTTTTTCACAGAAATATACTGAAAATGTCTGAATGTCATGTCCTCTCTTTTTTTCTTCTCCTCCCCCCCCCCCAAAAAAAAATAAATGCAAAAATAAAAATAGTTCACAACTCGTGCCAAGGAAAGTGCTCGATACCAATTGTTGGCACCGAATAGATCACCTAAGAGAATCACTCACAAATACACAATAGGATCCACAAGCAAGATAGAAGAAACCACACTTTATTATTACCAAACTCCCTTGAGGTAGGGCAACACCATACAATGGATCATATTATGGAAGGGATCCTCTCCTGTCTTCACTCTGTTCTCTGAGGGGCATTCATCCTCCCATTGAGCTACCTCGGCCTCCAACAATAATTCTCATGTCTCATTACATTGCTTGAACCCTTTATATACCTACCATCACCTAAGAACATTCTAGAGGAGGAAATCTCTAGAAGTAGAACCTTCTAAGAAGTCCTCTTACATTTATTATATCTAACTACCATAGTGGGCCTTATTTAATAATATAGTGGACCTAGTCCACGTTACATCGAATGACCTCCACTATTATCACTATGGGCCCTCTGGGCCCCCCCACTACCTCTCTAGCTACCTTACATACTTGCCATTTGTGTTGAGCTGCTATGGCTAAGAGAGTCCTTACAGTGTCCAACCTTGCTACTGGAGAAAAAAATTCACCATAATAAATACATGGTTGTTGTGAGAATCCTTTGGAAACAAGTCTTGCCTTGTGTTTTTCAATCTGCCCCTTTTCATTGAGTTTAGTTTTGTAAACCCACTTGACACCAATAGTTTTATTGTGTATGGGAAAATCAACAAGATCCCATGTCTTGTTCTTCTCAATGGAGTCAATCTCTTGGTTCATGGCTTGAACCCAATGTGGCTCTTTAGCTGCCTCTTTAAAAGATGTAGGTTGACATGGCATTAATGCAAAAAGATTGTGTTGATCAATATCATCTAACTATTGATGGATTTCTCTCAAGCTTCGAGTTCTCTGATTTTGAAGTTCATAGGATGATTTTTTTCTTGAAGTAGAGTTGTCCTGAGGACTTTCAGGTTGTCCTTGTACCTGCAATCTTGGAAGGGCAGGCTGATGTGTTTGTTGTCCTGAATTTTCTGTGTTTTTGGGAAGTGACAGCAATGGATTTTGACTATCCATAGGACGATTTTCAAACTCACTCCAGCACTGATTTTCAAGAGTCTATAGGCTTTGGATGTCTCATTATAGCCAACGAAAATGCATTTCTCACTTCTATCATCAAGTTTCTTCTTCAATTTGAAAGGTATGTGAGCGAATGTTATGCATCCAAATGTCCTGAGATGAGAAACATTTAGTTTTGTCCCACTCCATACTTCTTGAGGGACCCTCATCTTGAGACTAGTGGTTGGAGATCTATTCAGAAGATAAACTGAGCATGCTATTGCTTCAGCCCAAAATAGATTTGAGACATGTGCTCTGCCTGAGAGTTGATTTGTTTGCTTCTTTCGGCATTCTGATCCATAGTGCCCATACTTTTTGTAGTAATAACATTGTATGATTGATTTGTCATTTGATCTTCTACCTCTGTCTCTTTGAGGATGGATATTTTGATTATGGTTCTGTTGTCTGTGACCTTGGAAATTCTTATTCTAGTCCTGTTGTCTGTGACCTTCACTTGAGTGATGGTTACTTGGAATTATCCCTCTTCCTTGGTGACCTCTGCCTCTTCCTCTCCCTCTGCTGAAGGATAATTGAGTCTTGAAGGCATTGGCTATTGACTCATCTTCGAGATGTAGTCTGGTCTCATGTGTCAAAAGAGAGCCCATTAATTCATCTGTTGAAACATTTGACAAATCCTTGGATTCAAGGATAGCTGTAACAACCATTTTGAATTTATTTGGTAGAATTTTGAGGACTTTCTCAACAATTCTTTGATCAGGGATGGCTTCACCAGTCAATCTGATCTAGTTTACAATTCCCATGACTTTGGTCATAAACTGATGAATGTTTCCAGACTCTATTATTTTTAAAGTCTCAAAATGCGTCCTCAAGGTCTGCAGCTTGACTGTTTTGACCCTGTGATTTCCTTGGTAAGCTGATTTAAGGATGTCCCGGGCTTGTTTTGATGTAACAACCCCTGTGATTTTTGAGAAAATCGATTCATCCACTAGGTTTTGAATCCAAAATTTTTCCTTATTCTCTCTGTTCCTCTCTGTTGCTTGAGCATTTCTTTGTTGATTGGTCATGGCAGCAAGGTTTGTTGGATCTAGTTCCATGTAGCCAAGATCCATTGGATCCCATCACTCTTGTTCTTGTAAGAAGGATCTCATTCTAAGAGACCAAAATTCATAGTTCTTTCCAAGAAGAATTGGTCCATGTGTTGGTCCTAAATTGCTAGAGGTGGCTATCTTGAAAAAATTTGAACAACAAAAAAAAATGTGTTGGAGATTTTCGTGCTTACCTGTTTCCTATGCGTAAAACCAGGTCCGCGAAATCCTCTGTGTGACTTCAGGTCGAAAAACACGGGGTAGAAAACTTCTTTAGCTTCGATCCGGTTGGATCTGACTATCCAAGCACGAGATCTACAGAGTCAGAGCTGTGAGCTCTGTTCTTTAGCAACTGTAGCCCCTCTAATGGCAGAATTGGGATTTATGAGTTTACTTGAGAGCCAAAAATAACTTGAAGTTCATCTTCTCATGTGATTGGGGGCTGAAAACCAGGCGCTCTGGGTCTTCGGGCTTCAGGCATTTCGACGCGTGAAGGTCTCAATTCCTCCGAATAGCCGAATGGATGAATAACATAATTATTTCATAGATCTACGGTCCTCGTTGATTTGAGATCAACGGTCCATAGTTACTTTGGGACTTCAGGCCTTCGAGTGATATTCCTTTCTTACCACTTAATCCTCCGAACTCGCGAACCTCTAAACAAGGGAAGATATCAACGATCTCAATTACTTGTCGAGATCTATGATTCAGATTTACTTCGGGAGTTTGGGCTTCAAGCCCAAGGATTTGGGACGTTTCAAAATTTTAATCTCAAGCAACAAACTGATATTGTTACCAATGTACAATACTAAAAACACACCAATACAACTATGAGAACAAGTTCTGCAAAATAAGACATATTCCTAAAATATCTTATACCAAATACAAATTGAATTTTTAAAAATATTAGGACAAGAACTTGGCTGTCGATTTCTCTTATAAATGATGTGTTCATGTGTTGGATGTATATTCATTTTTATTATTTCTGTAACATAATAATTCAACTACTTATAGAATCTACTCAATGCATGTACTTCTGTGTTGTGCTATCTAGAAGTGAACTCATATGCTTCCTGTTGAATGAAGGCAGAAATTACTATGAGGAATAACATAACAAATATTTATATAATTAATCTAAGCTTCATTAGGCATGCTACTTAGGTAATCGTTGCATTTTTCTTTAACAGTACCCGTTAATTTGTATTCATAACTTATTAAAGTTTGAGAGTTATTCACAAAACTTTGATTAATTGAGTTTCAATTTAATCCAATTTATGTTTATTATTTTAATATAATAATTATAAAAATATAACTTCTAATAATTTAACCATCATGTTTTCATAACTTATTTTGAGAGTTATTCACAAAACTTTGATTAATTGAGTTTCAATTTAAGTCAATTTATGTTTATTATATAATATAATAATTATAAATATATAAATTCTAATAGTTTAACCATCATGAGTTTGGAAAAAAGTAAATTGCATGAAATGCCTAGTTTGGCCACGTCCCAACACTTGAAACGTTTGGAAATGTCTAAATGGTATGAAATGCATTGGAAACACGATCGGCTGCAATGCAATGTATGGCGTTTTCAAATCTGAAAACATCATGTTATATGGGTAACACTGTTTCCCAGGGTAACAGTGTTTCCAAGGCGTTTCATCCCTTTCCAATGATGTTTTGGGTACATTTTTGAAAGCTTTTAGGCCCACCTAAACCATTGGGACTAAGGATAAGATGGAGTCCTGAGGGTCAAAGGTGGATCAAACCAGTTGGGAGGGTGGTCCTAATAAAATTAGTACTATCCTCCCTCCCCCTCTTCCAATTCTCCTCCCTTCTGGCCCCAAAGGGAGCAATGAAAGACATGGCTCAGCTCATCCACAAATTCCTGTGGCAAGGGGGAAAATCCAATTCCAAAAAGTTTCATCTAGTGAATTGGAGTATAGTATCCTCACCAAAAAAAAGTGGGGGACTGGGAATCAAAGATCCTAAAGTGACAAATTTAGCTATGGGAGCCAAGCTTCTCTAGAGGATAGTCTTGGGAAGGAAGGAATGGTGGAAAATGGCCATAACAAAAAAATACAGGCTGGGGGGCAAAAAAAGATGCATGGATACTATGCCTGACTCCCAACCTAGCTCACAAGTCTAGAAACTCATAAGAGCTTCAATCCCTTTCTTTAAAGAGAACCTCTCTTGGATCCCTGGAAATGGAAAATCGATCAAGTTGTGGAAAGACTCTATTTTTGGAACTGACATCACCTCCCGAGTTGAAGATATTGGTGACCTTAAAAGATGGTTGACTTTAGAACATAAACTCACTCTCTTCGATATATCAATATGGAATGAAGATGGAAACTAGAATGCATGGAGCTTGGGAGACTCCCCCGTTCACATGCATAATCAAGCCCAATTGCTGATTTCCCTACTCAAAGGAGAAGCTCCTATACTTAGAGACATTCTTGATAGCCGAGGTTGGGGAACAGATGGGTATACAGTTAAAGAAGGTTACAAAATTCTCCTCTCCTCTTCAAGATTGCTCCAGCCCTCAACAAAATGTAAAAACATTTGGAGTCAAGACGCTCTGCCCAAAATTAATATCTTCATTTGGTACCTAGCTCATGGAAAAATACTAATGGGAGAGAATCTGATGAAAAGAGGCTTCCACAGCCCTTTCAACTGTGTTATGTGCCAAAGTAGTCATGACACTATTCAACATCTCTTATGGGAGTGCTCCTTCTCGACAACAGTTTGGAATGATTCCTATGGAGAACTCATAAGAGATTCAATCCCTTTCTTTAAAGAGAACCTCTCTTGGATCCTTGGAAATGGAAAATCGATCAAGTTGTGGAAAGACTCTATTTCGGGAACACGAAGATGGAAACTGGAAGGCGTGGAGCCTGGGAGACTCCCCCGTTCACATGCATAATCAATCCCAATTGTTGATTTCCCTACTCAAAGGAGAAGCTCCTATACTTAGAGACATTCTTGACAATCGAGGTTGGGGAACAGATGGATATACAGTTAAAAAAGGTTACAAAATTCTTCTCTCCTCTTCAAGACTGGTCCAACCCTCAACAAAATGGAAAAACAATTGGAGTCAAGATGCTCTGCTCAAAATTAATATCTTCATTTGGTCCCTAGCTCATGGAAAAATACTAATGGGATAGAATTTGATGAAAAGAGGCTTCCACAACCCTTTCAACTGTGTTATGTGCCAAAGTAGTCAAGACACTATTCAACATCTCTTCTGGGAGTGCTCCTTCTCAACAACAGTTTGGAATGCTTCCTATGGAGAACTGAATCAACAAATAATGTGGCCCTCGTATTTAAATCTCTCCTTGGGAAACTGGGAAAAATACTACCAAGGTACCTTTCGTGGAAAACCAATCTTTAAAAGATTGTGGAAGTCTCTTCCCAAATATATCTGCTGGAAGATCTGGCTAGCAAGAAATAAACAAATTTTCCAAGGAAAAA
>SNQJ01S0144530.1:8370-19447 GCA_010110895.2 Picea sitchensis
TTATAATGAATTTATTAGATGCATTCATATTTATTTAAAATATTATAGATGCATTTAATTAATAGTATCAAATAATGATTAAATCTATATATGTTAACATAATTTTTCCACTAAGAATGGAATATGGACCTAATAACATCACAACCATATTATACATAAACAACTTTCTACGTTTTGATCCTTTTACAAGTATATCCAAACCCTATATACAACTTATGTAATTTTAAACCATTTTCTTCGAACTCCCTAGAAAACAAACGCACAATGGAAAAACATAAAAAATCAAAATCTATGCTTCGCACTGGAAGTAAAACAATCATGACACGAGGCTCTTTAATTATCGAGGGCAATTGATCCATGTCAGCATCGGCTCTCGCCACTTAGAAATTGACACGCAGGTACCCAATCCAAACCGAATGCTGGAAGTTTGTTTGCTTACAGATTTCACAGAGAGGAATAAGCTGGAAAAATCCAGATTTCAAGATCAGACAGACATGCGAGGTCTGTACAATAACATCCTTCCACATTCTGTACAATAACATCCTTCCACATTCTGCATGGATTTTATCATCCTTCTAATTCTCTGAAAATTCCTTCATTAGCCATGAATTTAGCCACACGGTTGCCGTTCTCGCCTTTCGCACGCCTGCCTTCGAGCCCGCGCACCCCAGCCTACAAGTTCAAAATCACATCGTCCCAGGTTCGAATCAACACCGAGCACGCGTGCTCTGCTCCAGCTGCCTGTGGGCGCAGAGAGCTCGTAATCCTCACAGCCATCGCAGCGGCCCCCGCCAGAGCCGAGGAGGAGGAGAAGGTGGAGGAGGAGAAGGTCAAGAATGCGGACACGACCATCACAGACCGTGTCTTCCTGGATATCGCCATGTGCCCCACCACTTTCAGGCCGGAGCGGAGCTCCGCCGCCGCCGCCGAGGAGGAACGGGCGGCGCTGGTCTGCGCGGAGGCGGAGCCCCTCGGTCGCATCGTTATAGGAGTCTACGGGAAGCAGGTGCCGCGCACAGTGGCGAATTTCAGGGCCATGTGCACGGGGGCGGCGGGGGCGACGTACGAGGGGAGCCTCATACACAAGGTGTTCCCGGGGCAGTACTTGATGGCGGGGAAACAGGGGCGGAAGGAGAAAGGGGAGGTTCCGCCCCCTACCAATCTGGAGAGGAATTTGGAGACCGTGGAACCAGGGGCTTTCAGGCTACGCCACGTTAAGCCTGGGACCGTCTCCCTGTGTTTGTCTGAGAATGACGATGAAGATGAGTACAAGCTTAGCCCTGATTACAGAAATGTGGAGTTCCTGATTACGACGGGGCCGGGACCTTGCCCTCAGCTCGATAACAAGAACATTGTCTTCGGCACCGTGCTTGAAGGTTAGATCCCAATTCGTTTTTTTTTAAAACCATTCTTTTAAAGCTGTTTTCAATGATGTCGTTATAATCAAATTGAGTTGTTCGAGTATGTATGTTGTTACAATGGGTCATGATTGAGAATTTTGGAGATAAATTATGTAAAGAGTTTTTAGACTTCGATTTGATCTCCATTCATCATTAAGGATAAGAAAAGCTAAGGGATTGGATAATAGTATGTTTCAATTTGATCTTCCACTCATCATTAAGGATAAGAAAAGCTAAGTGATTGGATAATAGTATGTTTTGGTTTGATCTTTCACTTATCTTATCAATAGTTATAAAAGAAGTTTAGTGATTAGATAGTATTATATTTAGAATAAAAATACACAGGATAAAAAAATTAGGAAATAGTGGTTTGAAAATGATTATTGAGAATAATATTAAAATTAAAAAATTATCTTCCACTTATCAATAGGTATAAAAAAAAGCCAAATGATTAGATAATACTATATTTAAGGATAAAAAACTAGGAAATACTGGTTGGAAAATGATTATTGAGAATGATATTAAAATTAAAAAATTAATGAATGAAAAGTCTACTTGAAATTTTAGACAAGCTAAGTGATTGGATAATAGTATGTTTGGGTTTGATCTTCCACTTATCAATAGGTATAAGAAAATCTAAGTGATTGGATAGTATTATATTTAGGAATAAAAATAAAAAATAAAAAACTAGGAAATAGTGGTTGGGAAATGATTATTGAGAATGATATTAAAACTAGCACAATCGCTAACTCGTGGCTGGTGAACGCCAAAGCGGCGGCTTACGGCTGTTAAACGTGGTCACGATTGGCAGCACAAAAACGTGGCCACCAAATGTTAGTTACTAGAAACTCCGTGAGAATACTTTAATATCTTTTAATCAGGTAGATGTGGCAATAAGTTAGTGAACACAGTAATTTTTAAACACGATTAGGTAAATGTAAAAAAGTAAACATATAAACGGATGTCTTTATAACAGCTAGGAAGTTAATGGATGAAATCGGAGCCATTTATTTATTGTGACTACTAAAAATATTCTAGGCATATTTAATCTCGTCCATAGAAAACGTATTAAGAATTAAAAACCTATTAAATGTGCCCATTGTCAATAGGTGTACGCCTTTAGGCGTAATTAAAAAATTATCTTCCACTTATCAATAAATATAAGAAAAACTAAATGATTGGATAATACTATATTTAAAATTAAAAATACAGAATAAAAAAATAGGAAATAGTGATTAGAAAATGATTATTAAAAATGATATTAGAATTAAAAAATAAAAAGTCTACCTGAAATTTTAGACATTACCTGAAATTTTAGACATTTCAAAAGCTCTTTATACAATTAGAAAATTCTCAAGCAAATTGAGTTGATTTTATGCCCATTATATAGTTGTAAATTGAGTTGATTTTATCATTTAATATATGACAGGCTCATTCTATAATTAGTATTTGTGTGGGGGAGATTCTGACATGTCTAAATACTTTTTACATAAATTTTTAAAACTAATTAATACATTATATAGTTGTAAATTGAGTTGATTTTATCATTTAATATATGACAGACTCATTCTATAATTAGTATTTGTGTGGGGGAGATTGTGACATGTCTAAATATTTTTTACATAATTTTTTTAAAACTAAATTTTTAATACTTTTTACATAAATTTTTAAAACTAATTAATACATTATATAGTTGTAAATTGAGTTGATTTTATCATTTAATATATGACATACTCATTTTATAATTAGTATTTGTGTGGGGGAGATTGTGACATGTCTAAATATTTTTTACATAATTTTTTTAAAACTAATTAGTATTTGGGTGGGAGATTGTGATATTTTTAAATACTTTTTACATAATTTTTTTTAAATTAATATATTTTTATTTTTTATTTTAAACAGGAAAATTTACAATCTGTTTGTTCTAGGTGTTAACAGTGCTTGGATGGGAAACCGCTATTGGCCCTCGTTAAAAAATTTAATGACACTTGTCCAAAATATGATAACAGTTATCCAAAAATGAGTAGAAGTGATCGTACTAAGAAAACCTACTATGCCGCGCAGGGCTCTGGGTTGTCTGAGTTTTAATCTAAGCAGAGCTGATTGTCTATACCTTTTCCTAACAAACTGATAAAACAAAAAGACTTAAAAAAAAGAGAACTTTTCAGAGACCTGGACCATAGGATGGGCCTGCAAAGACTTAGGTATTCTTCAATTTGCCCTTGTCTTGTTCAGCGCTTGCCTGCTTGAGGTCTTGGAGGAAGAGTAGCAGTTTGTCCACCTTGCTCCTTTGTTCTTCATCCTGCGTTTGTAAATCCCTGAGGGTTGTTTTGATGTACTCCTGTCCTTTGGCCAAATCGCTCAAAGCCTGAGTGATCTCTTCGTGGTTAGCATGGTTGTGGCAGGGGGGATGAATTGGGGAGTCCATCGAATTGGCGGATGTGGCTTCAGAAGGGTGGCGCGACTGGGTTAAGGCAGGAGATGGTCGTCGTGGTGGAGGGGGAGAAGGTGGGGGTGGTGCGTAGCCCAGGGAGTTCCCGAAGGTGTCGAACCATTCAACCCGGCAACCATACTCATTTGATAGGGGCGAAAGTTCTTGAGTGGCTTCAAGCTACGTTTCTGTTGGAGCCGGAGCCAAAATAGGAGGTAGGACAGGAAGTGCATCAAAAACTAGAGGGATATCTGCACAAGGCATTTCAGTGGCCGAGAGGTGGGCCGAATTTGGCATTTTCCTACCCCTGACTGTGTACCAGGCTGCACCTCTTCTAGACTTGCCATTCAAGCGTGGCATAAGGGATGTCGAGGCTGGAAGGGTGGATGCGCAGAGCTTGAAGATCAACAGAAACCTATGAGGAGGAGGGAAGGCATCGGGCGCTGTTAGAGTGAAAATGCCCCTAAGTTCGGCTATGAGGGCTCCTGGTCCGGGATGGAGAGGTGACCACTGAGGTGATGTGCGTCTCTCCATGCGCGATCTCTCCCTGCAAGTTCTCCAGCTCGTGCGACGGGCTCCTGGCTTGAAGGTTCGGCATGATGGCGACGTGGAAACTTAAATTGCGAGGTGATGTGCCAGGGGGGGATGGGACGTGCTGAGAGTGCTGGTACCTATGAGCGCCAACTGGATGACTCGTTGGCCAGTTGGCCTCTCCGTGTCTCATGCACACAAGTTGCTTGGTATCACCCCATTCGAGGGTTAAACAGGAACCTATTAAACATTAAGAAATATTACACATTTTTTTAAAGTGTAAAAATTAAAAGAAAAAGTTTATATTTCTATATATTTAAATTCCTAATTTTTTTAGGAGTTTAATAGATTTTTGCTATTTTTTTCATATTTTTAAAATTATTATATTTGATTGACTTATGCCAAGTCATTATTATGTTATATTACAAGTCTCCCTCATATTATGTTGTAAAAAATGTTCTATTAGTGGAAATAATAATAATAATATTTTTCAATAATAATTAATGTAGATTTATCTTAATCCAAAATCTTTCAAGCTCATAAAAAATTTAATTTTTGATATACAATCCTTTTACAAATTTTTACATTATCAAAAAGATTTTCATCTTAACAAATTTAAACCATATAATATTTTATAAATCCTAAATTAAAATAGATTTAAACTAATAAAAGAACATTATGTCTTATAATCTTATCTTTTGGACCATTAAAAAAAAATATTTTTTAAAATCTAAATAGAATGTTTTGATAGACTAACGAAGTAACCTTCAATATATTTCCAAAAAAAGATGCAAAACAATATGCTAAACAAAGATCACGATTTGTAAAAAGGATCACAAGATCATCTTCCACGCAAGATTTGCAAGACACTACATGAGAATTGTATTGCCTTTGTTTTCTACACGGATTCGACAAAAAGGTCATGATTTGTAAAAAGGATCACAAGATCTTTCACACAAGACAATCGACAAAAGGTCATGATTTGTAAAAAGGATCACAAGGTCTTTCACACAAGACATGAGACTGTCTGAAATTTGAATTGCCTCTGTTATGGAATGAAATCTCGTTTGAAATGATTAAATAAATCTTCTTCAGACCTTAGATCTTTTCAAGCTCATAAAAAGCACACTACAAAATGTTCATAAAAAGTTTTCATACAACTTTTCGTAGCCACTAAACTTTGCGTTGTTGCGTAGGGGTCGATATTGAGCAAACATTGTATAAGATCACTGTAATATAGATATTTCCTACAGATAGGTCTAACTTTGGTTACAACCAAAGAAATTGATGATGTCTGTAATATAGATATTTCCTACAGATAGGTCTAACTTTGGTTGCAACCAAAGAAATTGATGATGTCTGTAATATAGATATTTCCTACAGATAGGGCTAACTTTGGTTACAACCAAAGAAATTGATGATGTGGACCACAATTTTCATACAATAAAAATAGATAAGCATCTTGCCAATTTCAAAGTCGGATTTTTAGAAAGATTGTGTTTGTTTGGGTTTTGAGATTAAGGGTTTAAACATAACTCCACAATTATTAGGTGCCCAAAATAATTACCGAGTGTTAAGATGTTGAACACATTTTGATGCTCTGCCTTGATTTTACATGCATGTGATGTTGTCTTGCTATGGTCTTGTAGTTTTTTAAATTAATAGATCGATATGTGCGCAACTAGACAACTATGCATATATCCAAATACAAGAAAATAAGTTTGCTTTTACAAAGGAGACCACTACCTATATAAGTTGTACACTCTATACTTATAGTTCTCTCTATATATAGATCTTTGTCGAAGTCACCTATGAAATATTTTACAATGAGGTAGGTGTGATGCAAATATAAAATGCATAAGGACAAAATACAAATAGAATACATATTTGAATTTTGGACTAATTCTGCTAGACCACATCTCATAATTTCCTCCCTATTTAGAGGAAATTGTCATCAATTTTCGCTGCAGATGAGGAAAGAGCCAAATGCTAACTGTGACAACCACTTCGCTTGGGTGGTAAGGTGCTTTTGCAACCAACCGAGTAAGTGGTGATTTAATGCTTTCTAGTAGACCTGTAATGGTTTCCTTGTTTCCTCCATATGTATGATTGGAACCTCCTCCTCCAAATGGGAAGGTTCATACAACTTGAGCTAATTCACATTCACCGATCATGGATATTGAGTTGAGGTTGAAGATTCAACATGAAGCCATTGGAACCCTTTTGCTATCTTATGGTATATGGCCCATACCTATTTGGTTTGAACTTGTGATATTGTTGATTTTTGAACATTTGCTTATCCAATGAAGCCAAACTCTGTTGCCAACTTGAAAATGTGGAGGTACTTGATGTCAATCATGAAGTTCCTTGTACTTGGTCCATGTTTGTGAGACTTCTATGATGGACTTTGGTGTGGATTTGGCCAAAGTTATACACAAAGGAAGAAGCCTTATCGTGTTCCTTTTGTTGGTGGGATGTGGATGAGGAAAGAAGAGCAGCCGAGAGGTCATTAGGGGAAAGAGGCTAAAACCATGACAAAGCTGAAATGGAGAGTGCCTTTTGAAAGCACAAGTTCCCTTGTTATAATTGTGTTGCAAACTATGCAAGTAATTATGTCACTATTTGTTCCACTGATGGTAGATGCAAAGAGCATGGACCAGGGTACTATTGACTACCTTGGTCTGTTCATTAGTAAAAGGGTTAAAGGACAAGTAGGGTTCAAGAGTCAACATGCTACAACCGATCATCTTGCTACCCTTAGAGTTATTTCTAAGGATTGTAGAGACAAAAAAGAAGATATCATTTGTTGTTTTGTTGATTTCAGAAAAGCCTCCGAGATTGTGCCTAGAGCCAAGATATGGAAAAGACTGGAAGAATTGGTATCCCTTCTAAGCTCCATAGTGCTAGGATTAGGTTCTACAGAAAGGTTGTTGCTAAGATGTAATGTAATAACGAGTAGTTAATGGACATTATTTGCAATATTGGTGTTAAGCGAGGGTGCCCCATTTCTCCCACCCTGCATCTATAATCATAAAATTGAGCAAGTTTTGAAGAGGAGGGATACATTGATATTTACATGTTTAGACTCGTCATTCTTCTCCTATATGTGGATGATATTGTTTTCCTTGGAAAAATGATTGAAGATCTTCACAAGCAACTCAAAGTTCTCCAATAATTCTCTGAAAATTATGAGTTTACTATTAATATCAATAAAACCAAGATTATGATAATTAAATCTAAGAACATATTTTATCCTCCAATTTTGTATGGTGATAACAACCTTGAAAAGGTGCAATTGTACAAATATGTAGGTACCCATTTCAATTGACATTTGAACTGGAACCATATTGTCGATAAGAGAATGATTGGTGGTTGGAAAGCCTATTACACTCTTGAAAACAAATGTAGAAAAGTTGAGCTCTGGGATTGAGATAAGGAAAAATTCCTTTTCAAAACTTTAGTTATCCCAACGACTGCTTACAGTTGTGAACTTTGGGCTTGTAGCATCCCTTGTGAGACTTGGAATAAATTTGAACAAATCCAAAAATGCTTCATAACCTATAATTTAAATAATAAATGCAACACTCCTTACTCCAATGTCTTGATTGAAGTTGGATGTACTTCCTTGAAGGGGTTATTTTAACAACCATTGAGCATTCTTGCACATTGTTTTAAGAGATCTTCATTAGATCCACTTTTTGAGGAAGTTGTTGAGTGCCCTAACCCTAGTGAAGAAACTTGGCATCATTTTATTATCCCAAGGAAAGGTGGAACCGCATCTTGAGGAGTGCTCCATTGACTTTGTCTTTTATTGTTATTTTAATGTGCATCATTGGAAAGTGAGCTTCTTGAAGGGTGCCCGGTGCACTAAGGGAGGTTATTACACTTGCCATTCTTTCTTTATCCCCTGAAGGAATGAGTCCACATCTTGAAGAGCGCCCCTTGATTTTTCAAATAATATTATTCTAATGGGAATGGATGTGAAGAAGTTGCCTTGAAGAGCATCCCAAGGAGAAAACGTACACATGGCACAACAAACCCTAGCACTTGGTCAAAAAAGCATTACTCAAGAGAATGCCTTGCATCAAAGGTTGACACGTGGCATCAATTTTGGTCATTCCTAAGAGGAATAAATTCTTTTGAGGAGTGCTTCCTTGAAGCTAGTTTTTAATATTATTTTAAAAGGATTTGGTTCATAGTTTGCTATCTTGAAGAGTGTTCCGAGGAGAGGCACACATGGTCTAATAAACCCTCCATACTTGGTCAAATGAGCACATTTCAAGGGGATATTTTGCACAAAATGATGACAAGTGGCATCAAGACTCATTCCAAGCTTCTTCCATACATATTTTATTATTTGTTGAGGAGCGCTTGCCTAGGAGAGACTTATTGTGCATGTAATTTAATATTTGTTCTAGGAGAGAAAAGTATATCTAGAATCCACTTATTATTATTTTATTGTAAGAGGAGTTGAGTTAAACTCTATACAAAGAGAAGCCCTCTCATTGGTTGAGTATGGTTGATTAATGGGAGATCCCTCATGAGCCTAGTTGAAGATCTATTGGGAGAATGAAAGTTTAAAGGGTTTCCATTTGTAATTTGAGGTTCATCATTTCTTCCATATTGCTGTTTGTTTGTTGCTGGAGATTCATCAAAATTCTGCTGCAAAAAGGGCTTCATATTAAGGGTAAAATTTGTCATTTGAAGAAGGAATTTGATTGAGGTGTTTCCTATACATTTTCCTTGCTGATTTTTACTATTAAGTTAGACAATTTGCTGCTGTCATTTCAGTGAAAGGTAGGGCTGATTTCTAGTTTGTAGTACAATCACATCATTGTTGTCATGCATGTGTATTAAGGAGCACCTTTGTAAGGGCCCTCCTAGTAATTTTCTGCAATCTGGAAATAGCATTCATAGTTTGATTTCATCATGTTGTAACTACACTATCATGCTGTCCCGTTTCATAATTTTGAACCCTCTAAAGGTTTCCTTTTGACTTCATTTGCCCCATATGGATAGGCACTAATCTCGGTCCTCCATCCCATTCTATTTTTAATGTTTATCTCAAATTCTAGTTAGGGAAACTCTCCCTTGTGCTGAAGAAGAGCTAGCCTAAAGTGAGATAGGGCGTTGTTGTGGTGACAATGGACAACCCCTCTTAGTTTCCCTAAGGTTGCACTTGTGTTTTAGGGCTTTATCACTTAAAGTGCAGGTTTGGGAGGTGACATTTTGATGTCGTTGCTGGAGATAAAGTCCATTTCCTGGAAATTCTGTATCTGTTGCTACATTGATTTGATGAGGATTTTTGCTTGAAGACCATATTCTCATCTGGCAACTCCACGAAGGAATGAAGCCTTGTTCCTTGAAAATCGTTGAAGAACTTGCTGCTTGTAGAGGTGAGAACATCCAACATATTTGAAGGCATATTTGAAGACTCGCCTGGCGACTCCACATATATGAAAAGGTATGAATATAATATATTTTTCAGATTTCATATGAGCATTTCATTTTAAATATTTGGAAGGAAATCAATATGGTATCAATCCTAGAGAGGTTGTATGTTGGAGTGTATGCCCCTTCAGATTTTTTGGGTATTCCTAGGTATCTGAATAAGGCCCCTCCAGGATGGGCTGAGCATGTTTTAAGGTTTCATGGCGACACTCATCTAGTGGCACATCATGTTACATCTTTTATGGATAATATTTTAGAGATTAAGATAGAGCATGAAGATGTTGTGATGAGAATGTTTTCACATAGCTTGGTAGGAGATGCAAAAGATTAGTTTAGAGATTTTGACAAAGGAGAAATAAGTTCGTTTGTAGGGTTCATCAAAGAATTTCACTAGTATTGGGATAGTAGTTATAAGAAGAAGAACAAATTGAAGACCTACTTGATCCGTAGACAAAATACAATGGGAAGTAAGAATAAACATAATATATCACAAGACTCACCTAGGAGATTCCATTGCTCTCCTGGAGGAAGGATCATATCCAGGTCTCCACGATAATCCATTCCTGCATTCGGGAAATGTAGAACTACCCATGTTAACCCTCGTCATTGCCCAAAAAATTGAGGGGTGAAGAACTGGCCTACACTCACATGCTCCAGTACCTCATCCTAGTGGTGCATTTGAGGCTCTCATGGCCCTCCCTCCTAAATATCCTACTGTGGAGATAGTAGAACCACCCGCTCATAAAAAAGGCAACAAAGGATAGAGATGAAGGCAAAATCCCCTCCTTTGCGAGTGTAGCACCATGACGGTTGCCTCACCATAGTCTCTCTTATAAGAAAGGACCATGCAAACAGTCTCCTATGGATCACCTGCTCCACGACCAACATCTAGCTATCGGTGATTCGATGGGCCCCTAGGGATCCATAAATCTGGATGATCATGATCGTCGTCACTAGTGTGGCTAAATCCCAGATTGCGGGAATGTAAATGTCCCCCCCCTCTTCTCGACCCTTCATGCTGGTGCAATACTATTCAATCAACTAATTAATCGACCTCCAATCATCTATCTGATGTCATGGCTTGGCTCTCTCCCTCTAGATGGGGAGCCCAGTCAGGGTGCTTAGCTCTAGCAGTTGACCCCTCACAATGAAGCGACCCTCATTAAGGCACCACAACTGGAGAATCTCACTCAATAGCTCCTCATTGGGGCTGAATGTAGGACACTCAAAATACTTGAGCAAATCGAAAATGGTCATCTCAACA
>SNQJ01S0144530.1:19457-41024 GCA_010110895.2 Picea sitchensis
TCAAGGCTAGGGCACACCATCTAGGGTTTAGATCATAGATCTAGGGTGTAGATGGGTGTGGGAGGTGTTGGGATCACACAAAACACAAGTGAGAGGCTATGGGATTCGTTCTAGGGAAGAGGAGTAGGCCCCAATAATTAAAAACGAATTTTCCTTGGAGATCAACAAAAGAGGGGCGTAACTCTCCTTGGAGGGCGCAAAAAAAGGGGGAAATTGAAGGTATGGAGGGGGATTAATGAGAAAAAGGGAGTGGCATAACCCTAGAAGGTGATGTGGGGGTTAAAGGGAGTCATAACTCATGAAAGGGGGCCCCATTTAAGTCACAACATCCACCTCCAAGGAAAAAGGTCAATCCCCCTAGGGGGGCGTAACTTTTTATTGAGGAGAAGTGGAAAGGGGTTAGACAAGGTTGAAAAAGGTTGGGAGGGTCATGTTATGCTTAGGGGGTCTCTCTCTAACCATCATTTCACCTTTTCACATCCTCTAACTCATTATTACAACTTTTACATTTTGCCATGTTTGGACTTTAGCAATTAAAATCGTTGTTTTAGACTAACTGACACTCCAGGTGGACAAACCCATGGCTAAAGTTGTCCAACTGAGCTGAAACTTGGTCCATGGATGTAGGGGGTGCTATTCCATTTCTTTTGAGCACAAATACCCCTATCAAAAGTCCAAGGACCTAGTTTTTACAATTTTTGTTCAAAAATAATTAATTAATTAAATAATTAAACCTCCAAACTTAGGGAAATTTAATGAAAAATTAATTAATTAAAAAAAACTAACTTAGACTGGACGGAATTCCGCGAAACTTTCTAAGATGTCTTGCATGGTCATTTACAATGATTCCCTATAATAGTTACCAAAACATAAGCCCACTAGAACGTCATTCACCACTTTGGAGGAATTATTGCAAGTGTGAGGGAAAAACTCAAGGGAAATCAATAAGGCTGAAAAGCCCAACTGATAACCTGAGGATAAAAAACCCTCAGTGAAAGGAACTCTCCTAGTGAACTGATCCCAAGGTAACTGACCTAGACATGACTCATGCAGACCTATTACATTATTAACCCACGCAGGGGTGCGGAAATTCCAATTACAAAATAAAGTGTTGGGGCCAAACACTACCCTGTAGGACCAAAAGATCTTCGACAACATGGCATCTGATGATGCATCTCTTCATGGCACATGAGTTGACCACCTGTGTTGGAGAGGCGGTCAACACCATGTAAACAATTCCATCATCTATATACTGGTAAGTAATAAACCAGTGTCTATGAAGACATATGTGATTTGAAGCACCGGAATCTAATAACCATTGTTGATCATAACGTGAAACAATACCAATTGTTAAAACTTCATCAGCCATACTTGAACTTGTTGTTGAACCTGTTTCGGTTGGATTTGCTTCCTTCGCCTCTTTTGGAGGGTCTTCTTTCGAGGCTTGTTGTCGCTTCCAACAATTCTTCTTCAGGTGTCCAGATTTGCCACAAAACCAGCACTTAAGTTTGCTCTTCTTTCCCTTCGACTTTGACCAAGAGAAATCCCTCTGAACATGTCCTCTTTCCTTAGGTCTTCCTCTAACCACCATCGCCTCAGATGTAGAGGTTTCTAAATCGGATTTCTTCCTTGTTTCCTTAGACAGTGAAGCTCCAACAATAACATCAAACTCAATACTTTCTGTTGAACTGAAACTAATAGAGGTAACAAAGTGATCCCATGACTCAGGCAAAGGACACAATAATGTAATTGCCTTGTCTTCAGATTCAAATTTCACTCCCATGCTAGTCAACTGGACTAAAAGAGTATTAAAAACATTTAAATGATTAGCTATTTTCGTACCTTCCTTCATGCACAAACTACACAATTGTCTTTTCAGGAAGATCTTGTTCGTCAAGGATTTCGTCATATACAAGCTTTCCAGCTTCGTCCACAAACCGGCTGTTGTCTTCTCCATAACAATATTAAACAGAACATCATCGGCCAAACACAGACGTATAGCACTTAGTGCTCTCGCATCGATCTCTTCCCACTCTTCATCTGAAATGGTCGCGGGTTTCTTTGATTTTCCCAAAAGCGCCTTCACCACGCCTTGTTGCACGAGCAAATCGTGCATCTTCACCTTCCAGATCTCAAAATTGTTTTTGCCATTGAACTTCTCAATTTCGAACTTAGCACTCTGAGTTTTCGTCATTAGAAGAAAAAATTCCAAAACCACTGCTTATACAACCAAACCCCTTTTGTATGAAAAATAACCTTATGCTTAAAGATTGAACCCAAAAACTAATGGTGAAAAGGTTTTAAAAAATATTTTATACCTTAATAAAGCCTTTTACCAAATCCTCAAAAGTTCAACTCTTTAAAAAAAAATATTTAATATCCCTTATGCAAACCATTAAGTGCAAAATGAAGGGGCAATTAAAATATTCGCACCATTCAACGATTCGCATTAAAATATTTGCACCCTTTAAAAAACATGCAAAATTTGTATGGAAGATCAACGCTCTCTTCCTGCATAGACCCCAGCGTTGATTTCTAAATTTCAAAACACCATAAGTGCCTCTATAATCAGCACGCCCTTACCAAGTAGAGTCAAGCGCGGATCAGAAACATAGCGCTCCCCATGCACCAGTGCTGATGTCCAACGCGGATCAGAAAAAAACAGCGCGCAACACGCACCATTGTTGATGTCCAATGCGAATCAGATACAAAACATTTTGCCACAAGCCAAATCACTCTCCCCGAGCTCTGATACCATTTGTTGACCATGCAGCCACCTAATCATAAACTAATATGCAGCGGAAACAATACAGAAACAAATCACACATTCAACTCGAGGATTTATGTGGTTCACCCAAACATTGGGCTACGTCCACCAAGCAGAGGTATTGGTTTTCTTATTATTCATAGCATGAAGAGTTACAACAGCTCACTCTATACACCTCACTGTATACATTATTTATAGTCTTCCTCTCACAATTTCAAGGAACGAAATTCATTAATTTCAAACCACTCTAATTCTATTTATGGTTGTTTGTTTCAACAACAACCACATTCTAGGAATTGATCCATATCGTTGCACAAAATGTGGAAGAATGGCCATCACCTAATCGTTGAGTTGTTGTCACTGTTTCACAAGGTGTTCATAAACTTGCTTCAACATTAAAATCCTTAGTCAAAATGTTGCCTTTTTCTCCGAGTGGTCCCCTAGCTTGTCCAATTGGAGTGTTGGGTGTATCCCTCTAATACCTAAGTAATCATCATAGAATTTGTGCATCACTCCTCAATAATATTCTTAGAAGACTATGAAGACTATGTTCTATCTAGTGCGATCGTTTTTATCCCTAGATGGGTTTGATAGGTCCTCAGTGGAATTTCAAATAAGTAATCATTGATCCGAAGAGCTATCTTGATAGTCTATGGTGGTACATTACTACATTGGGTTTGATAGGTCCTCAGTGGAATTTCACATAAGTAATCATTGATCCAAAGAGCTATCTTGGTAGTCTATGGTGGTACATTACTACATCGTGTATAGTAAAATGCCCTTCATAAACCACACAAGTTCACCTAGGAAAAGGACCCAATTAGACCTGTTCTGCACGATTTCCAACAGAGGTGAGCAAAAACCTACAGTTTATAACTAAGTTATAAAACTACATAATAGTCAACTGATTAGTGGTAATGAGAATTAGAATGCTACTGCAACTTGTGAGAACTAATCAGGAACAACATGAAATCTAAACTAGTAACAGAACTATAAACACAAAATTGACATGATAAAACTAAATAGGAAGCAATAACATCTTTTATACCAATGGATTGGCCTTGAACAACACCGGGGGAGAGTGATTGAACGCAGGTGAGCTCTACCACACTCCTTGGGAGGGTCCTCTAATCCTGAATGGATATCTCTCTCTCTTATCAACTCTGAAGAAGTGCTTGGGCTCTCAGGGTGATGAGGCTTATGCAAGCAAGCAAACATGAACTTATGCGGTGAATGTGAGGACAGTGGTCTCAAATTGAACCCGGTAGCATAACGTTGCAACTCAACTTCTTCCCCGAATGCCACCCCTGCCCTTCTATTATAGAGGATTTCATGGTCTTCAATTAACCTGCTCCGAGTGTGAAAGGAATGATCTAGCGTTAAATCAAGTATGTGTCGAGGTGACCTTGAAGCACCTGCAGGAAGTTCTCTAGAATGCGGACAAGGCTCGAGGCATGTCTGCATTAATTGTGTCATTGGCCACAGCCTTGACATGTTTGACTAACTTGTGCATCTTTCGAGAGAAAAGATGCGCAAGTTGTGCAAAAGTCAATAGAGCAAATTGCGCAAGTGCATGAAACCACTATTATAAAGTTTTTTATCCACTTTTAAAAGTAAAGTTCAGTAGCCATGGGGTAGCTTTGTTAATTTGCATCTTTGTCCACTACTGATGTTTTCAGTGATTGCCTAAATATCTTTGTGAGTGAAATTTAGGTGATAACAGTTGCCCCCTAATGTATAAGGTTAGGAGATATTGTATAGCCAAAAATATGTCATTGTTTTTTGTCCTATGTGCCTGTAATCTATGACATGTTTTAGAGAGAAAGAGAGAGAGCCGCAACCAAGAAGAAAGAATGTCTCGCGGAGGAGTGATGAAAACCTACCTGTAAACAAACCAAACATCCCTGGGCATATAACTTCTTTGTACAAATGAGGCAGGCATTTCCCATGCTCATGAAATTATCAAAATATTACAAAAGCAGACATGTATATTTTAGGCACATGTCTGAACATGATGAACTTTCTAAGAGATAGTGCATGATGTTGTAGCTGGAAAATCTATAATGTAACAAATGCATCGCCCTCAAGGGCACCAGTGATTAGTAAAGAACTACTCTGATGAGAGGGATCCATTGAACTTGAAGAGAGAAGATATGATAAGTGTTTGTGCTTAGGGGCATTAATAGCCTGACAAGCCCAATGGTCTTCAACTGGAACTGGAAGCTGCAACTATCACAAAGTACGACCCTTCCTGATATGTAAATGAGATGATGTCAAACATTATGGGGGTCAACAAGATCAAAGGGCAATGACGACTCTCTCTATCCTGTCTAGGGTTCATCATTATTGATGGAAATGAGAACCAAGGTACCTCCACATTCCTGGAAAAACATGAGTTGATGTCAAAGGATTAAGGTGTTGATGTTTTTGTAGCCTCATGAGGTATTCTCACATGAGCCTAGGTGTCGGGCATGTGGGATCCATTCTTGACACTCACATTGCAATTTTTCCTTGAGAAAATACTTTGTGTGAAGTGTGGGGCTTTGTGGGTTTGTGTTGGGGCTTCACACCCACATGTGTGAATAAACAAGTCTAATTTAATGATGAGTGTGGTTTAGGGGCTTCTTCCATGCCCTTTTGAGTCATATAAAGGGAGATCATGTGAGAAGGTGAAACATGAGAGTGAGAGTGATTTTCATTCTTGGAGATAAGGTTATGGTGACCTCAGCCAACTATGGAGAGGGGTCGAGTAGGCCTCAGTCGGAAAATTTTCTTGTTTTGGGCAGGTATCTTAGAGAGGAGGGCCAAGTAGGGCCGAGACCCAGCCAAATAGAAGAGGGAGAAGGCAGTTGCAGGTCTGTGTGAGGCTGCCAACAAGAGGAGCCTCAATCCATGAGAAAGGAGAGGCTCGGCCTGCTAGAGAAGGGCAGTCGCAGCCTAGTGGAGGCTTGGCCTACAAGAAGAACCTAGCCGCAGGTTTGTGGGGCGGGTTCTGAGGGCAGCCACTGTGTTTTGGAGGCTCGTCCTAGTGGAAAAAGGCAGCAGCAAGGTCTTGGGGTTGTTCTGGAGGCTCGGCCTACTAGGAAAAGCTAGCCACAACTTTGTGGGGTTGTCTCTGAGGGGGGCGCAAGTCTGTTGGGTAGTGTTAGAGGTTGTTACAGGTGGTGCATCCTAGCCACAGACTTGAGGGATGGTATAGCAACCTAGCTGTTGATTTGAGGACTGAAACAACAGGTTTTGGTGGGCTAGAACAATAGGTTTAGTGGGTTGGAACAACAATCTTTTGGGACAGTTTTGGGATGGCCATTGAGGGTTGTTATAGCCAGCCTAGGTGAGAAGAATTGGACACAGAAACCAAGGAGGGTTTCTGTAGTGATTTTGTAAGTGTTTTTGACAATTTTTTGTTGTGTAAGAAAAGGGCCATTTTCCCTGGTACGGGAGCCCATTGTTCTGAGGTTGAATTGAATAAAGAACAAGTGATTTGGGCATTAATTTCATGTGTATTGTGTATGATCTAATTGTTGGTGTTTTATTTCCGTTGTGCTAAGTTGCTAGACATCTCAGTGTGTTTATGTTCACAGTTCAGATTGTGTGATTTCTGTGTATATTGTTAAGAACTTAGACCATATCTGAGGTGTGTTCAAAATCTAACAGAAGGGTCCCATGAAATTGTCTGAGGATAAACTAGATACCAATACTGTAATGGGGGAGGACTTTGATAACTTTGAACGAGGTGGTCAATGAGGACGACACAAGACTTCCCTTGGGTGGAGCAAAATATAATGACTGACAATAGCGGCAGTCAAAGAACCAATTCGACACAAGGTGATTTGTTGTCAGATGGACAATCAGATGAACAAAGGGATATCAAGTTGGGACCGAGCATTAGTGAATGCAAATGGATAGGTAGTCGATGGTGGCAACTTATTGGAACACAATGATGGATACTGGGATACCTGAGGCGCTACAAGCAACTAGAATCATTTTTTTTACTCGTTACAGGGTCACCGACTATCCACCTGAAGGTACACATCCGGTCGACCACGATGCAACGTGCCTAACCCCGATGGACCCAGAGAATTGAAACCACAACCTCTTGACAAAGGGCCAACGACTTGGCAATGGGGGATCCAACCAACTGGGCTACCCAACAGGGTTATCAAGCAACTAGAATCATTGCATGCATGGGCAACTCAATACAAATGCTCCAATTAAGGCGATGGTACAAGTGTTAGCGCTTCTCGCATAAAAAAAGTGCTTTGTACAATTACCAAAGAATGAAAGAATGTGAAAAATTGGGCAATTTACAAACAAGGAGATGGGTGCCCCAGTCATGTGATCAAACAACTCAGTCATATGTGATGAGATTAGTAAGAGAGAACAAGGTGGGGGCTCCTTGGCTAGGTCTCCTTGGGGGTGGATCAATGATGAATTGGAATGCAAATGGTCTACTAATCTTGGGGGAGATGGGAGGCCAATGACAATGTGATAAAGAATTCATCATAACCAATCATGAAAAGATGAACCATCGAGATTTCGAGGGGATGGGTCAGCATGATGAAAAGAAAGAAGAATGAGATTCATTCTCTGGGATGTAGACTATCCACACTTTCATCTTATGGGAAAAGCAACATGGGTGTCAATAATGCAAGGGGTAATAAAACCAAGACAACCCATGAGGGTGGAGTGCTATTAGCCAACAACAATTGAGTCCATGTGGAACTGGGCAAAGTTTCCTACTGAGTTGGGGAAGAAACCCTAAAGGCATATTCAGAGGGAGTGATACTAGGAAATGCAACGTTCTCAAAGGGAGTATCAACGTGTCAGTTTAAAGAAGTATATACTTGAAGGGGCAGGGCAATGGACCCCACTGTGTGCAATGAGGAGACTAAAAAGGGCCTCCGAACAAATTCCTACACGTACAAAATCAAAATCAAATAACCGACGTGAAAGTATTCATGATAAGAAATCCAATGGTGCAAACAACATAAAAAACAGAGCTAGTGAGCTTGTGTACCTGTCTATTGAACTTGGGTGGGGAAAATGGCCCTTGAAAGCAATCTTTTGCGAAAAGAATGGAGCATGGTTCGTCGAAGGTGATGACATTGTGATTCCAATAGCACAGATGGTGTAGAAAATGGAGCTTCTGAGCTCCCACATGGGCTTTGGGAACCTTGTGGACAAGCCATATAAAAGGTGGTGGGGCCCACAAGGACACCTCATTTGTACTTTGGTGAGTTGGACATGAGCCTATGTGGAGCCCACAATCTACTAAAGTTTTTCATGTATGTGTTTGTGGTCGGACTTTAGTTCCGCAAGAGCCAGGTAAGGGATCATGACCCCACTTTTCAATTAGAACATTCAATTTCTAGGTCGTAGGGAATATGGGAACCAGTATGACACTTTTTTTGAGGTGGGTCATGCAAATTGTGTGGATTGTTGCTAAAAAGACACACAACTTCGCAATGTATGCAAAATCAGGCACGCAAAAGGATTGAGCAACTGTTTTTTATCATACCGCGCAAGTGTCGCAACTATGCAACAAACAACCGAAAGAAAAAGTCACACGTCTATTATGGGGACAATTGCTACAATTGTGTGAGTAATATGAATATATACATACAAATTACACCATTTTTCAAAGAATAGTTGTCCAGACATGTTGCACGACTGTTTAACAGACAGTCATGCAACCAACACGGCTTTTGAAGAAAAAGCCGCGCAAGTTTCGCATGATTTGTTTTGACTAATCGTGGAAATTGATGGTTTGATTATTTTTGCGAGGACTGGACCTGCTACGAACCATGCCCATTCACTGGAAGGAGTGGGATTATGAGGACTTGTGCATAAAGGTGATAGCAGACCCCATGGCTCGGTGTTGAGATGACCATTTTCGATTTGCTCAAGTATTTTGAGTGTCCTACATTCAGCCCCAATGAGGAGCTATTGAGTGAGATTCTCCAGTTGTGGTGCCTTAATGAGGGTCGCTTCATTGTGAGGGGTCAACTGCTAGAGCTAAGCACCCTGACTGGGCTCCCCATCTAGAGGGAGAGAGCCAAGCCATGACATCAGATAGATGATTGGAGGTCGATTAATTAGTTGATTGAATAGTATTGCACCAGCATGAAGGGTCGAGAAGAGGGGGGGGACATTTACATTCCCGCAATCTGGGATTTAGCCACACTAGTGACGACGATCATGATCATCCAGATTTATGGATCCCTAGGGGCCCATCGAATCACCGATAGCTAGATGTTGGTCGTGGAGCAGGTGATCCATAGGAGACTGTTTGCATGGTCCTTTCTTATAAGAGAGACTATGGTGAGGCAACCGTCATGGTGCTACACTCGCAAAGGAGGGGATTTTGCCTTCATCTCTATCCTTTGTTGCCTTTTTTATGAGCGGGTGGTTCTACTATCTCCACAGTAGGATATTTAGGAGGGAGGGCCATGAGAGCCTCAAATGCACCACTAGGATGAGGTACTGGAGCATGTGAGTGTAGGCCAGTTCTTCACCCCTCAATTTTTTGGGCAATGACGAGGGTTAACATGGGTAGTTCTACATTTCCCGAATGCAGGAATGGATTATCGTGGAGACCTGGATATGATCCTTCCTCCAGGAGAGCAATGGAATCTCCTAGGTGAGTCTTGTGATATATTATGTTTATTCTTACTTCCCATTGTATTTTGTCTACGGATCAAGTAGGTCTTCAATTTGTTCTTCTTCTTATAACTACTATCCCAATACTAGTGAAATTCTTTGATGAACCCTACAAACGAACTTATTTCTCCTTTGTCAAAATCTCTAAACTAATCTTTTGCATCTCCTACCAAGCTATGTGAAAACATTCTCATCACAACATCTTCATGCTCTATCTTAATCTCTAAAATATTATCCATAAAAGATGTAACATGATGTGCCACTAGATGAGTGTCGCCATGAAACCTTAAAACATGCTCAGCCCATCCTGGAGGGGCCTTATTCAGATACCTAGGAATACCCAAAAAATCTGAAGGGGCATACACTCCAACATACAACCTCTCTAGGATTGATACCATATTGATTTCCTTCCAAATATTTAAAATGAAATGCTCATATGAAATCTGAAAAATATATTATATTCATACCTTTTCATATATGTGGAGTCGCCAGGCGAGTCTTCAAATATGCCTTCAAATATGTTGGATGTTCTCACCTCTACAAGCAGCAAGTTCTTCAACGATTTTCAAGGAACAAGGCTTCATTCCTTCGTGGAGTTGCCAGATGAGAATATGGTCTTCAAGCAAAAATCCTCATCAAATCAATGTAGCAACAGATACAGAATTTCCAGGAAATGGACTTTATCTCCAGCAACGACATCAAAATGTCACCTCCCAAACCTGCACTTTAAGTGATAAAGCCCTAAAACACAAGTGCAACCTTAGGGAAACTAAGAGGGGTTGTCCATTGTCACCACAACAACGCCCTATCTCACTTTAGGCTAGCTCTTCTTCAGCACAAGGGAGAGTTTCCCTAACTAGAATTTGAGATAAACATTAAAAATAGAATGGGATGGAGGACCGAGATTAGTGCCTATCCATATGGGGCAAATGAAGTCAAAAGGAAACCTTTAGAGGGTTCAAAATTATGAAACGGGACAGCATGATAGTGTAGTTACAACATGATGAAATCAAACTATGAATGCTATTTCCAGATTGCAGAAAATTACTAGGAGGGCCCTTACAAAGGTGCTCCTTAATACACATGCATGACAACAATGATGTGATTGTACTACAAACTAGAAATCAGCCCTACCTTTCACTGAAATGACAGCAGCAAATTGTCTAACTTAATAGTAAAAATCAGCAAGGAAAATGTATAGGAAACACCTCAATCAAATTCCTTCTTCAAATGACAAATTTTACCCTTAATATGAAGCCCTTTTTGCAGCAGAATTTTGATGAATCTCCAGCAACAAACAAACAGCAATATGGAAGAAATGATGAACCTCAAATTACAAATGGAAACCCTTTAAACTTTCATTCTCCCAATAGATCTTCAACTAGGCTCATGAGGGATCTCCCATTAATCAACCATACTCAACCAATGAGAGGGCTTCTCTTTGTATAGAGTTTAACTCAACTCCTCTTACAATAAAATAATAATAAGTGGATTCTAGATATACTTTTCTCTCCTAGAACAAATATTAAATTACATGCACAATAAGTCTCTCCTAGGCAAGCGCTCCTCAACAAATAATAAAATATGTATGGAAGAAGCTTGGAATGAGTCTTGATGCCACTTGTCATCATTTTGTGCAAAATATCCCCTTGAAATGTGCTCATTTGACCAAGTATGGAGGGTTTATTAGACCATGTGTGCCTCTCCTCGGAACACTCTTCAAGATAGCAAACTATGAACCAAATCCTTTTAAAATAATATTAAAAACTAGCTTCAAGGAAGCACTCCTCAAAAGAATTTATTCCTCTTAGGAATGACCAAAATTGATGCCACGTGTCAACCTTTGATGCAAGGCATTCTCTTGAGTAATGCTTTTTTGACCAAGTGCTAGGGTTTGTTGTGCCATGTGTACGTTTTCTCCTTGGGATGCTCTTCAAGGCAACTTCTTCACATCCATTCCCATTAGAATAATATTATTTGAAAAATCAAGGGGCGCTCTTCAAGATGTGGACTCATTCCTTCAGGGGATAAAGAAAGAATGGCAAGTGTAATAACCTCCCTTAGTGCACCGGGCACCCTTCAAGAAGCTCACTTTCCAATGATGCACATTAAAATAACAATAAAAGACAAAGTCAATGGAGCACTCCTCAAGATGCGGTTCCACCTTTCCTTGGGATAATAAAATGATGCCAAGTTTCTTCACTAGGGTTAGGGCACTCAACAACTTCCTCAAAAAGTGGATCTAATGAAGATCTCTTAAAACAATGTGCAAGAATGCTCAATGGTTGTTAAAATAACCCCTTCAAGGAAGTACATCCAACTTCAATCAAGACATTGGAGTAAGGAGTGTTGCATTTATTATTTAAATTATAGGTTATGAAGCATTTTTGGATTTGTTCAAATTTATTCCAAGTCTCACAAGGGATGCTACAAGCCCAAAGTTCACAACTGTAAGCAGTCGTTGGGATAACTAAAGTTTTGAAAAGGAATTTTTCCTTATCTCAATCCCAGAGCTCAACTTTTCTACATTTGTTTTCAAGAGTGTAATAGGCTTTCCAACCACCAATCATTCTCTTATCGACAATATGGTTCCAGTTCAAATGTCAATTGAAATGGGTACCTACATATTTGTACAATTGCACCTTTTCAAGGTTGTTATCACCATACAAAATTGGAGGATAAAATATGTTCTTAGATTTAATTATCATAATCTTGGTTTTATTGATATTAATAGTAAACTCATAATTTTCAGAGAATTATTGGAGAACTTTGAGTTGCTTGTGAAGATCTTCAATCATTTTTCCAAGGAAAACAATATCATCCACATATAGGAGAAGAATGACGAGTCTAAACATGTAAATATCAATGTATCCCTCCTCTTCAAAACTTGCTCAATTTTATGATTATAGATGCAGGGTGGGAGAAATGGGGCACCCTCGCTTAACACCAATATTGCAAATAATGTCCATTAACTACTCGTTATTACATTACATCTTAGCAACAACCTTTCTGTAGAACCTAATCCTAGCACTATGGAGCTTAGAAGGGATACCAATTCTTCCAGTCTTTTCCATATCTTGGCTCTAGGCACAATCTCGGAGGCTTTTCTGAAATCAACAAAACAACAAATGATATCTTCTTTTTTGTCTCTACAATCCTTAGAAATAACTCTAAGGGTAGCAAGATGATCGGTTGTAGCATGTTGACTCTTGAACCCTACTTGTCCTTTAACCCTTTTACTAATGAACAGACCAAGGTAGTCAATAGTACCCTGGTCCATGCTCTTTGCATCTACCATCAGTGGAACAAATAGTGACATAATTACTTGCATAGTTTGCAACACAATTATAACAAGGGAACTTGTGCTTTCAAAAGGCACTCTCCATTTCAGCTTTGTCATGGTTTTAGCCTCTTTCCCCTAATGACCTCTCGGCTGCTCTTCTTTCCTCATCCACATCCCACCAACAAAAGGAACACGATAAGGCTTCTTCCTTTGTGTATAACTTTGGCCAAATCCACACCAAAGTCCATCATAGAAGTCTCACAAACATGGACCAAGTACAAGGAACTTCATGATTGACATCAAGTACCTCCACATTTTCAAGTTGGCAACAGAGTTTGGCTTCATTGGATAAGCAAATGTTCAAAAATCAACAATATCACAAGTTCAAACCAAATAGGTATGGGCCATATACCATAAGATAGCAAAAGGGTTCCAATGGCTTCATGTTGAATCTTCAACCTCAACTCAATATCCATGATCGGTGAATGTGAATTAGCTCAAGTTGTATGAACCTTCCCATTTGGAGGAGGAGGTTCCAATCATACATATGGAGGAAACCCCATTTGGAGGAGGAGGTTCCAATCATACATATGGAGGAAACAAGGAAACCATTACAGGTCTACTAGAAAGCATTAAATCACCACTTACTCGGTTGGTTGCAAAAGCACCTTACCACCCAAGCGAAGTGGTTGTCACAGTTAGCATTTGGCTCTTTCCTCATCTGCAGCGAAAATTGATGACAATTTCCTCTAAATAGGGAGGAAATTATGAGATGTGGTCTAGCAGAATTAGTCCAAAATTCAAATATGTATTCTATTTGTATTTTGTCCTTATGCATTTTATATTTGCATCACACCTACCTCATTGTAAAATATTTCATAGGTGACTTCGACAAAGATCTATATATAGAGAGAACTATAAGTATAGAGTGTACAACTTATATAGGTAGTGGTCTCCTTTGTAAAAGCAAACTTATTTTCTTGTATTTGGATATATGCATAGTTGTCTAGTTGCGCACATATCGATCTATTAATTTAAAAAACTACAAGACCATAGCAAGACAACATCACATGCATGTAAAATCAAGGCAGAGCATCAAAATGTGTTCAACATCTTAACACTCGGTAATTATTTTGGGCACCTAATAATTGTGGAGTTATGTTTAAACCCTTAATCTCAAAACCCAAACAAACACAATCTTTCTAAAAATCCGACTTTGAAATTGGCAAGATGCTTATCTATTTTTATTGTATGAAAATTGTGGTCCACATCATCAATTTCTTTGGTTGTAACCAAAGTTAGACCTATCTGTAGGAAATATCTATATTACAGACATCATCAATTTCTTTGGTTGCAACCAAAGTTAGACCTATCTGTAGGAAATATCTATATTACAGACATCATCAATTTCTTTGGTTGCAACCAAAGTTAGACCTATCTGTAGGAAATATCTATATTACAGTGATCTTATACAATGTTTGCTCAATATCGACCCCTACGCAACAACGCAAAGTTTAGTGGCTACGAAAAGTTGTATGAAAACTTTTTATGAACATTTTGTAGTGTGCTTTTTATGAGCTTGAAAAGATCTAAGGTCTGAAGAAGATTTATTTAATCATTTCAAACGAGATTTCATTCCATAACAGAGGCAATTCAAATTTCAGACAGTCTCATGTCTTGTGTGAAAGACCTTGTGATCCTTTTTACAAATCATGACCTTTTGTCGATTGTCTTGTGTGAAAGATCTTGTGATCCCTTTTACAAATCATGACCTTTTGTCGAATCCGTGTAGAAAACAAAGGCAATACAATTCTCATGTAGTGTCTTGCAAATCTTGCGTGGAAGATGATCTTGTGATCCCTTTTACAAATCGTGATCTTTGTTTAGCATATTGTTTTGCATCTTTTTTTGGAAATATATTGAAGGTTACTTCGTTAGTCTATCAAAACATCTCTTATTTAGATTTTAAAAATATTTTAAAGATGATCAACCAGGATGATCAAATGACAATACAAAAAAAAAAAAAAAATTATTTTAAATCTATTTTAATTTAGGATTTATAAAATACATTATATGGTTTAAATTTGTTAAGATGAAAATCTTTTTGATAATGTAAAAATTTGTAAAAGGATTGTATATCAAAAATTAAATTTTTTATGAGCTTGAAAGATTTTGGATTAAGATAAATCTACATTAATTATTATTGAAAAAAAATATTATTATACATATTTCCACTAATAGAAGATTTTTACAACATAATATGAGGGAGACTTGTAATATAACATAATAATGACTTGGCATAAGTCAATCAAATATAATAATTTTAAAAATAAAAAATAGCAAAATCTGCCAAACTCCTAAAAAATTAGAATTTAAATATAGAAATATAAACTTTTCTTTTAATTCTTACACTCTTTTAAAAATGTACATTCTTTAATGTTTACCAGGTTCCCTGCTTTAACCCTCAATGGGTGACATCAAGCAACTTGTGTGCATGAGAATGGAGAGGCCAATCGCCAACGAGTCATCCCAACTTTACTATAGGTACTGTAAGACTCTCAAGACGCCCCATCCCTCCGCACATCACCGCACTTAAGTTTCCACGCCATCATAACCTTCGCCAGGAGCCCGCCGCATCTAGAGCCGGAGAACCTTGCGGTGGAGAGATCACAAGCATGGAGAGACGACATCAATTCCTCAAGGTCACCTTCCATCCCTTTAACAGAGCCCCTATAGCCGTAACTTAGGTATTTTCACTCTAACAGCCTCCATGCCTTTCCTCCTCCTCATAGGTTTCCTCAAGGTTGATCTTCGTCTCACAGATCCACCCTTCCAAACTGACATCCCTTATGCCACGCTTGAATGGCAAGTCTAGAAGAGGTGTTCGCACATGTACTGTGGGTAGGAAAATGCCAAATTCCGGCTCCACTCTCTAGCCAATCGGAAATGTCTTGTGCGGATATCCTCTAGTTTTGATGCACTTCCCCATTCTACTCCTATTTTGGTCTGCCTCCAAATGTAAACGAAGCTTGAAGCCACTCAAGACCCCGCCTTTGTCAAATGAGAGTATGGTTGCCGTTGAATGGTTCACACCTTCGAACTCCCTCGCTACGCACTCCACCTCTACCTTCTCTCCACCACGACACCATCTCCCCGCTTCTTTAACTCCAACAAGCCAATCTTCTCAAGCCATCCACAATTCACATGGACTCTCAATTCATCCCCGCCACAACCATGCAATCAATAAGACTACCTGTAGCTTTGAGCGTATTTGGCCAAAGGATGAGTACATCAAAACAAATCTCGTGATTTACACCCAGGATGAAGAACAAGGAGCAAGGTGGACAACCGCTACTCTTCCTCCATGACCTCAAGCAGTAAGGCTAACAAGATAAGTGGGCAAATTGAAGAATAGTTTGAAAGTTCCTTTATGTGCCCATCCTATGGTCCAGTCTCCTAAAAGTTCTCTTTTTAAGTCTTATCTTTTATCACTTGTTAGGAAAAGGTATGTATAATCACTGCTTTTTTAGATTAAAACTCTTCAGGACAACTCCAGAGCTCACAAGATAGTAGGTTTTCTTAGTACTATCACTTTTGTTCATTTTTGGACAAGTGTCATCATTTTTTTGGACAAGTGTCATTAAATTTTTGAACCAAGGCCAATAGCTGCTCTCATCCAAGAATCAAGTAATTAATCTAGAATTGTAAACAGATTGTAAATTTTCCCGCTTAAAATAAAAATAAAATATATTAATTTAAAAAATTATGTAAAAAAGTATTTAAAATATCACAATCTCCCACCCAAATACTAATTAGTTTTTAAAAAATTATGTAAAAAATATTTAGACATGTCACAATCTCCCCCACACAAATACTAATTATAAAATGAGTATGTCATATATTAAATGATAAAATCAACTCAATTTACAACTATATAATGTATTAATTAGTTTTAAAAATTTATGTAAAAAGCATTAAAAATTTAGTTCTAAAAAATCATGCAAAAATATTTAGACATGTCACAATCTCCCCCACACAAATACTAATTATAGAATGAGTCTGTCATATATTAAATGATAAAATCAACTCAATTTACAACTATATAATGTATTAATTAGTTTTAAAATTTTTATGTAAAAAGTATTTAGACATGTCAGAATCTCCCCCCACAAATACTAATTATAGAATGAGCCTGTCATATATTAAATGATAAAATCAACTCAATTTACAACTATATAATGGGCATAAAATCAACTCAATTTGCTTGAGAATTTTCTAATTGTATAAAGAGTTGAAATGTCTAAAATTTCGTAATGTCTAAAAATTCTTGTAGACTTTTATTTTAATTAATATCATTTTTAATAATCATTTTCTAATCACTATTTCCTATTTTTGCCCTCAGATTTTTACTTCCAAATATAGTATTATCCAATCATTTAGTTTTTCTTATATTTATTGATAAGTGGAAGATAATTTTTTAATTACTTTAAAGCATGCACACCTACTGACAATTTAAGTACATTTAATAGGTTTTTAATTCTTTATATCTTTTCTAAGGGATTTAGACACATGCTCTAGAATATTTTAGTAGTCACAATAAATAAATGGTCTGATTTCATCCATTAACTTCTAAGTCATATAAAGACATCCGCTTATATGTTTACTTCTTTTACATTTACCTAATCGTTTAAAAATTCATCAGGTTCACTAACTTATTGCCACATCTACCTTATTAAAAGATATTAAAGTATTCTCACGGAGTTTCTAGTAACTAACATTTGGTGGTTACGCTTTTGTGTCAGCCAATCGTGACCACGCTTATCAGTTCGTAGCCGCTTACGCTCACTGCCCACGAAGAAGGACAGCTAGTTTCTTAATATCATTCTCACAATCATTTCCAAATCCACTATTTCCTAGTTTTTATTTTATTTTATTCCTAAATTAATAATCATATCCAATCACTTAGATTTTCTTATACCTATTGATAAGTGGAAGATCAAACCGAAACATACTATTATCCAATCACTTAGCTTGTCTAAAATTTCAAGTAGACTTTTCATTATTAATCTTTTAATTTTAATAATATTCTCTACAATCATTTTCCAACCAAAGATTTCCTAGTTTTTTATCCTTAAATATAGTATTATCTAATCATTTGGCTTTTTTTTATACCTATTGATAAGTGGAAGATAATTTTTTAATTTTAATATTATTCTCAATAATCATTTTCAAACCACTATTTCCTAATTTTTTTATCCTTGCGTGTATTTTTATTCTAAATATAATACTATCTAATCACTAAACTTCTTTTATAACTATTGATAAGATAAGTGAAAGATCAAACCAAAACATACTATTATCCAATCACTTAGCTTTTCTTATCCTTAATGATGAGTGGAAGATCAAATTGAAACATACTATTATCCAATCCTCAGCTTTATCCTTAATGATGAATGGAGATCAAATCGAAGTCTAAAAACTCTTTACATAATTTATCTCCAAAATTCTCAATCATGACCCATTGTAACAACATACATACTCGAACAACTCAATTTGATTATAACGACATCATTGAAAACAGCTTTAAAAGAATGGTTTTAAAAAAAAACGAATTGGGATCTAACCTTCAAGCACGGTGCCGAAGACAATGTTCTTGTTATCGAGCTGAGGGCAAGGTCCCGGCCCCGTCGTAATCAGGAACTCCACATTTCTGTAATCAGGGCTAAGCTTGTACTCATCTTCATCGTCATTCTCAGACAAACACAGGGAGACGGTCCCAGGCTTAACGTGGCGTAGCCTGAAAGCCCCTGGTTCCACGGTCTCCAAATTCCTCTCCAGATTGGTAGGGGGCGGAACCTCCCCTTTCTCCTTCCGCCCCTGTTTCCCCGCCATCAAGTACTGCCCCGGGAACACCTTGTGTATGAGGCTCCCCTCGTACGTCGCCCCCGCCGCCCCCGTGCACATGGCCCTGAAATTCGCCACTGTGCGCGGCACCTGCTTCCCGTAGACTCCTATAACGATGCGACCGAGGGGCTCCGCCTCCGCGCAGACCAGCGCCGCCCGTTCCTCCTCGGCGGCGGCGGCGGAGCTCCGCTCCGGCCTGAAAGTGGTGGGGCACATGGCGATATCCAGGAAGACACGGTCTGTGATGGTCGTGTCCGCATTCTTGACCTTCTCCTCCTCCACCTTCTCCTCCTCCTCGGCTCTGGCGGGGGCCGCTGCGATGGCTGTGAGGATTACGAGCTCTCTGCGCCCACAGGCAGCTGGAGCAGAGCACGCGTGCTCGGTGTTGATTCGAACCTGGGACGATGTGATTTTGAACTTGTAGGCTGGGGTGCGCGGGCTCGAAGGCAGGCGTGCGAAAGGCGAGAACGGCAACCGTGTGGCTAAATTCATGGCTAATGAAGGAATTTTCAGAGAATTAGAAGGATGATAAAATCCATGCAGAATGTGGAAGGATGTTATTGTACAGAATGTGGAAGGATGTTATTGTACAGACCTCGCATGTCTGTCTGATCTTGAAATCTGGATTTTTCCAGCTTATTCCTCTCTGTGAAATCTGTAAGCAAACAAACTTCCAGCATTCGGTTTGGATTGGGTACCTGCGTGTCAATTTCTAAGTGGCGAGAGCCGATGCTGACATGGATCAATTGCCCTCGATAATTAAAGAGCCTCGTGTCATGATTGTTTTACTTCCAGTGCGAAGCATAGATTTTGATTTTTTATGTTTTTCCATTGTGCGTTTGTTTTCTAGGGAGTTCGAAGAAAATGGTTTAAAATTACATAAGTTGTATATAGGGTTTGGATATACTTGTAAAAGGATCAAAACGTAGAAAGTTGTTTATGTATAATATGGTTGTGATGTTATTAGGTCCATATTCCATTCTTAGTGGAAAAATTATGTTAACATATATAGATTTAATCATTATTTGATACTATTAATTAAATGCATCTATAATATTTTAAATAAATATGAATGCATCTAATAAATTCATTATAATAGTATATAGTTCATTATCATATACAGAGTAAAATGTACAACATTTAAATTCGTAAACTAACTCTGAAAATAGATAAAACATTTTTCTTTTTAAAAAACAGTTGTGCAACTAATTGTTTGGTACAGATGTACCACCCAATCATAGACTTGTCATTCCAAATCTCAACAACAAGTCACCTCTGAGTTGAGGCTAGAAATCCACAAAAGAGGGTGTCTCTCATTGTCCACTCAGCTCAGATAATTCCACAACCCATCGGTATTCTCCTATAACTATCATGAATTTTCTTGAGTTTTCTTACTCTCGACTTGCCCAATCCAAGGAATGTACCCCTTCACTGCTCTCAGTCCCTCGGGCATCCCATTTGTTTATCAGGGTCTCTTTGACGTAGGTAACCAAGAATCTCACTACTAGGAACTCAAGGGAAACCCACTGCTATGAAAACTACCAAGAAAACAACAACAAGAAGCTTGTTGTTATAGTGCAACTCTTATAGGAGTTCACTCGTCATGCCTAACAACCTAGTTCTTTTGCAAGATGATAACTTGCTTCTTCAGTCTTCAACTCAAAAAATGTTATAGAATTCGCCCTCCATTGTTGCTCCAACTCCAGTGCACTTCCTATTGTCTCTTGTTTCCCATGCAAAAATGTGCCTATTTAAACTGCCCCCTCTCGGCATACAAATTTCCTCTCCTTTGTTGTTTTCTTCCCTCACACTCATCCCCAAACTAATTGTACTCAACCCCATGCTCCCAATAACTATGGGATGTGACTCTTCACACCCACCCTCGTACAGGTATTCAATGATTAGGCTCTTCCACACTTAAAGGAAAATCAAAAGGTTCACTCAAAACATTAAAAATAGGAAAAGAATTAGGAAACTAAAGTCATGGATAAAAAAACCCTTTCTAGACCCCTCCTCTCTTGTGGATTAATCAGCCCCTATGTCCATGTCCCCCAGCAATTCACATATTACATTTAGAAATACAATTTAGAAATACAATTTGCATATTACATCACTTGGCCATAGCCACATTCATATCTACATTAATTAAACTGGGGATCATGGTGGGGATGTTACAATGGTACTTGTTGAAACACTCTTGAAACATTGTCAGTGGTCAAAAACTATATGTCCTTGCCTAGGAAAACACCTTCCCATTGCCGATTGTCAAAAAGCTTTGTGATCACCTAGGAAGCACCTTCCCCTACCCTCCCTTGCAAATAATGATTGAGAGTAACAGAGAGCATATAGTTTCTTGTAACTATGTGCTTCTTTCATGTTGGAAATTTCCCATGAGAGACAAGTAAAGGCCATTTTACAATGCAAAGGTTATTCCAGAGCTCCACTTGGGTGTGTGTCTAAGACCAGAGCCTTGAAAAGGAGGAGGCCATGCGTGAACTCCCCCTATCTAGTGTTGAAATAATGTAACTGCGAAGAGCATTCTTATTATTATTGTTATTTTATTATTAGGATTAATTCCCATTGTGGATTAATCATGTCGGTAATTGTATTAGAACCAAATCCCCTTTTGCGGATTGGTCATCAGACAATTATAATGGGCAGAATAAGAAGTCGACCCCAGCAGTTATTATTGAGACCCAAAATTAATTTAAAGGTGGGTTTACCCACCCAGAGTGAGAGGTCGGCCCTGCCAGTGAAACCCTTTCACGCGTGCTAGTCTTATATATATATGAGGCTAGCGCCTCACTTTAACACACAACTCACTTGCTCATCATCTTATGAGGCAAGATGCAATTACCAGTTAGAGAGAGGAGAAGAAGAGTGGTGCATCTCTTGGGGAGGACTATCTGTATTGGTTTGAGTTATCTCTTGAACATTGTATAAGCTATTTATG
>SNQJ01S0144531.1:4999-20727 GCA_010110895.2 Picea sitchensis
AGTGGAGAAGTGGTTAGAAGTTGGTTAGCCCTAAAATAAGGAAAGTGGTTTAAGATATTTTAAATAATAAAGTGAAGTGATGAGTGTACTATAAGTCAAAGTGGATACAAAATAAATTATTTCAATAATATAGTTTATGGAGAAATTACTAAGTGGACAAGTTGTTATAAGTGGGTTAACCCTAAAATAAGGAAAGCGGGTTAAGATGGTTAAAAGGTAACCCCTTGAGGAAACTACATGAAAGTTTAAATAAGAGGCAAGGCTCTCTCATTTTAATCACACTTGAGAATATTAAATATATACAAGTGACAGAGGTAACCAAAGGATATCTAAACCGAATTTCATAGGGAAGGTGAAGTAAAGAAGGCTGAAATTCAAGGGAGGATAAATTATTTTGATGATGCTTTCTAAGTTATGTTATTTACATGTAATCACACCATTTTTCGCAATAACATTTTTTTCTAGAATTATTCTAGATGTGAAATTGGGAGGCCCTTGAGGAAACATATCCAAGTAGTTGTGATAAAAATTTCATCTTCTGAGTCATTGTAATTTTGGAGTTACACTCTATGGAAAATATGGTTTGTGGCTAGTCCCGAAACTAGTCTAAAAGAGGTGTTTCTGGTAAAAATGTCATAAATTTTTCATAACATATCCAAATTCAGTAAGACAAAACATATTGGTTATAGTATAGTCTCTAGTATTATATGTACCTTTTTCATATCTATAAAACAAATATTCTATGTGGGGAACTCTCTACAAGTTTTCTCTCTAGAATAAGACATAATTCAGCAAGGTATGCCATTTTTGCTATAAAACCTTTTCTGCGAGGTTCCAAGTAGTGAGATCTGGAGGAATTTAATAAAAGGAATTGAATACCATCGTGTATCATTTTCATATATTTACTCATTATAGGTACATAATTATGATTATTGCAATTTAGGGTTCTTGACTAATCCAAAATTAGCCACGTGAGACTAAAGTAAAGTTTGATAAAATGCTAGTCTCTTGTTGTTAAACTTAAGAAAGGTTTGTAGGTATGTGATCATATAGACCAGGTCTATTACAAAGTTACAAATAAGATTTGGATGATGAAATTGATGAGGGATTTTAGTTGAGGTATGTTACAGATAGAGGTTGTATAACAGTGAGGTTGTGGCACATGGTTTGATGTAATGGTTTATGGTATTTGGTTATGGATAGTGTGATGTATTTCTAGAGAAATTTTGATGGTTATATTGGTATATTTATTTGGTATATGGTTGAGGTAAATTTTGGGTACATGCTTGAGACAAGTAGTTGATGAGTCGACACATACATGAGGTGTATATTTGATGATGTTGGTACATCTTGATGAGTCATAATTTATGTTTATTTGATGCATGATTGGTACATATTTGGTGCATGGTTGATGCACTCGTTTATGGTATAGGTTGAGGTACAGGTTGGTGTATGGTTTACGCACTTGTTTCTAGTACATGCTGATTACATGTTTTTTGGTACAGGTTCATGCATGTTTGATGAACTTTTGTATGGCATAGGTTGATTGTAGGTTGATTACAGGTTGATTGGTATAAGTTTACAACAATATATCTCATAGTGATAGTGTGACAGTGGTTCCATCATTCTACTTATATTTCAGGTCAGTTGGACGGGGCAAGGACAGGTGGTTGTATCCACCTTCTAGTTGTAGATGGATAACATAAGGGGTTGTATCCTCCTTCTAGTTGTATCCAACGAATTGGGGAGTTGGGTCTTCCTTCAGGTTGTAGCCTGAGAAACTTGGGGGTTGGAGCCTCCTTCCAGTTGCAGGTGGAAAACAAAAAAAGTTGGTGCTTCCAATGAATGTAATTCTTAAAGACATATAAGAAAAAGAATTATGTGTTTTTCTCCCACTTTGGGTTTCTATGTAAAAAAAACGGGTGTAATGTGTGTGTATGATTGCTCATTTTTTCATTATTTATTTACTCCACAACTATTGGATGATAATGCTACATTGATATAACACTTACATTTTATGTTTAAAAAGGATTAAATTGCTCTATTATTGATTCACCCCCCTCTTAGTAATCCAAAATAGACTAGATCACACCAGGCTCCTCAATTGATGACCTGACCCTAAAAAATGTATCTTCCATGACTCTTCTACAACCTTATTACAATCGTAATAATCATTATCAATACCCATGAATCTCTAACCTAGACCTCCTAGGTTATTATTTATACTATTTTTTAGGCTTATAGTCATTACAATCTTTATCTAAAACCCTAACCCTAATATGGTTAGGCTTGTCTTCCTCCTGGTACGTGGCTTTCCCTCATGCATGTTTCTTTTCCTTCTTTTGATGCATGATTATTTCTTGCCAGCTGTTGCGCATGATCCAAAATTAGGTCTCTCCTTCCAAAAATAGGTGTTTCCTCAAAATATTACCACACCAAACAAGATCCCAACACTGAAAGGTGGTTTGTCTGGATCCACACAGGTAGTGTACGCTCCCTGAATAGACTCTGCTAAGTTGTGGAGTTTTCCTTCTAGCTCTTCTCATTTCTCTATAGCTTGCACAACTTACCCTGTGAGCTCTTCTACCCTCTTCGTTGTTATATGATCCTTGAGAGACTCTGCCCTCTAAACATGGTCCTGAGCCATTCTTTTCTTTTCCTTCTCCACTTTTGAAATTATTTAGGTTTCTTTCTCTTGGAGAGGTTCTAAGTGGGCTTTCATTGTCTGCTTGTTATTTTGTGCATTCTTCAGTTCTTCCTGCATGGTCTTCATTTCCTGCATGCCCTTCACTCACTCTATGATGCTCATTGATCTTTTCCTCTACTTCAGCTACTGGATTGTAGTGTTGATTATCTCCTCTTGTTGGTCCAATTGTTCGACCCTATCATTTTCTTCCAAAATTGTCCATAGTTGCATGGTCCTGTTAAAGAGTTGTGTGACCTTTTCAGCTTGCTTCTCCATCATTTCCACTTGTAGGTCTACCTGTTGTTCCCTTTCATCCATAAATTTAGGGCAAGTAGTGGGGGTTAATTTTTCTTTAAGATCCTTGATCTCCTTCTTGTATTCCTCAAGCATCTGCGCGATGATTTGGATTTTTTCTTCCACATTGCTCATGGCTTCCTACACGTTGTCTAGAATTCTTTTGAAGACTCCCTTCATCTTATTCTCTAAATTATATACACATTGATTCTCCTCTTTTGTCTCCATCTTCACCTACTCGACCACCAGTTCCAAGGAATCCTTTCCATTTTTAGCTACCTACAATTTTGTTGTGTATATCCTTGCTCGAGATTGCACTTCCTGCATGACACTTACTTGCAGTCTATAAAGTGACTTTGTTGGTATTTGAGCTAATACGAACTATACCTATTCCATATCTCGCAGTGGTTTCTAGGAGGTGGCCTCATCCATCTGCAACATCCTAGATGTTATTTGTAAGTTTGGACTTTCTTGTGCTATAGTCTTGATAATTTCTTCTTAATTATATGTGCTCCTGTCCTTGACATAAGTTATTGGGGGGATTGGTTTTGTTCCCCTTTCGTGCCTTTGTGCTACTTCTATTTTCTCTAGGACCTAACTCATATCAGCCAACTCATTCTGTATCCTTCCTCTTTGGATTTTGGCCTCTTCAAACTCCTCCGCTGCACAATCTTGTATTCTCTCTATGACAAGATCGATTTCATCCTCAATGATTTTATACTCTCTCATCTGTTTGTGGGACTTTTCCTTATTATGTGGACCCCATGTATGTATAATTGGGCACTTGGGTGGCCTTGTTTCTTGTGGGGTTTCTATCAAAGGGGTTTCCAACGTCTTTGTGTCCCCATTTCCTTGTTCTTCTTGTGTTGGGGCAATGTCCTTATTCCCTAACTATGCATCCTTCTTTGGAGCATTTCCATTTTTTTTGTTGCGCTAGATTTTGGCTAGGATTCCCATGTTGTGTTGGGTTTTTGGGTGAAGTGTTGTCTCCTATAGGTGTCTTAGATGACCATGCTTCTACCTCCTTACTCTTTGGGATTTCCTTGGTAATGACTGGAATATTCCAGTCATCTTTCCAGTCTCACATTGCCATTTCAACCTCCTCTGTATTGATGCATAATCGAAGTTGCAAACATTATTTCACTAGATGTGTGTGTTCTTGGATCCACATGTTGTCTCGCATAGCCCTAAAATCAGATACTCCTTGACATTGCATGACTACTTCCAATTTAATCCTCCGAGTGTTGGATATGTTGTACTGGATGTTGTTGAAATACCAAGAAAATTTGTCGGCATTGTCACTTCTTCATTTAGGGTACGAAGTGATTCCCATTGATGTATACAACTTTTTGCAACAATGACCTACTAAGTCATAGAAATAGGAGTAGGGAGGATCCTTCCACCTAATTAAAGATATCAGGATCAAAAACTAAGAATAGTGGCACTTTGTTCCCAAGTCCTGCGCGTCCTTGCAGTTGTCTAAGAATAGGTTCAATAAATATGGGGCCTAGCCGAGAATGGTGTCATTTGCGAACTAAGTTGCAGCTACGACAACCCTTGCAGAGGCCTCCTCCTTGCAACATTTGAATAGAAATTTGCACACCATGAGATTTGTGGCCATATTGGTGGTCGCATCATTGATTCTCTTGATAATGATTCTACCCAAGCCTCTCTCTATCCTGTATGTCTTCTTCATTTTTTCTGCAAGAGCCTTTTCTTTGGTTTTTTCATCTAGGTACTGTGTGAGACTCTTTCCCATTGATGGTAGACCCGTGTTGAATGAAATCATCTCTACATCGATGGAGATTGGTTCTTCCATCGATAAGAAGCATCCTTGGAGGACTTCCATCAATTTCTTGGTGTAGTTATTCAATTATTTATCCCTGCTGAAGTGGGGAATCTCTACCACATTTAATATCCCTATGTTTTTTGGGCATGATTCCCAATGCTTTTGTTACAGTATTGGTTCTCCAAATGGACCTATGTCTAGGCTCTCCATGTACACCTGTTGTACAAATTATGGTAATGTTTCAGTGTCAAACACATCAGGTATGTGTATCTTGGCCTTCCCCTACAACCCGGTGGTGTTGGTGTGGCCTTCACCCCCTCTGGAATGTGCGGTAACATAATTAATTTGTTGGGTTTCTTGCATGGGGACCACACGATGGGTTTTTTTCCCTTTCTTCTTAATAGCACACTAGAGGTCCCAACCTTTGGTTCTCTATATTCCGCGCCCGACTCTGAATTCCCTATGATGTATTCAACCTGTCCTTCCTCCTATTGTGCGACCCTACCATAGGTTGTGGTCTTATCCCAATAGTATTTGTCCACTCATTTGAGAGACCATTATTTCTATGGGCTACTTCGTCCCTCGCAGGTTGTTGTGGGTTTCTTGCGTTGACTGGTTCATGGCCTTGCACATTGTCGTGTAGGTAAATTTCCATCCTAGCCATCATGAGGGATTGTTATTCTTTCTTGAACAATGTATCCCCCATTGGTTCAACCTACAACAAGGGAATTGCATCGACATCGATGATTCCCTCTCTTTGTGATATTTCATGTTCCATCTCAATGGTTTCTTGAGGTGTCCTGAAACTGTTGTGTGTTTTTCATGAGGTCTGGCTTCGCACGCCAATATTTGGAGGTGTCATATTCGGTATTTCTTGACTTACCGAATAAGCTTCGACTAATTCAGCCTCTACACTCTCGTGTTCATCTCTCGTCTTCATGCTCCCTAGCTTCATGAGTTTGCAATTTCACAATAAATCTTGTTTGTTGCGTTTTTCCCTTTATATAGAGGGTGCCATCAATTCCATCAATCTTTTCAGAGAAGGTTTCTTGGTTGTTATTAGTGCATTGAAGCTTGTCTATTACATTTTATTTAGTTTCATAAATGCCCAATTCATACCTTTATGTCCTAACATACAGTTTTTACTTTTCCGACTGCTAGCCTCTTTTCCAGTGCACTGCATTGTTTCGGTGCACTATATATATATATATATATTGACTTTTCTTAGTTCGCGGTATTTTTCTTTCTGTCAACCATATGCTGCATGCAACTACTTTTTCTTTTTGTCGCGTTGATCCAAATTTCTTTCCGCGCGATATTTCCCAGTATTTTTGTATTTTCTTCCTTTTCTAATTTTGTATTTGTTTTTCCCTCTTTTTCTCCTTTTTATTTATTTTTATCATATTTTTGTCCTAGTCTTTGCTATAGTAAACTATATACATGCCTTTTCCCACTGCGTTGTACCTTTTAAGGGTTAGTAGTTCGATTGTCCCTATATAGTTTCAGTCGACTAACGTTGATTATTCCTTTCATTTTTGTTCCTCCCAAGTCTTTTAGCTATACAAATCCCCCATCTATGATAGTATTTACCTCGTATGGCCCTAGCCAATGCATTCTAAACTTAACAGGATGTTGAAAAAAATTACTGTAATAGAGAAAAACTAGGTCACCCTCCTTAAGACTCGTCTTCTTAATTTGTCTATCATGTCATGCTTTGCCTCTTTCTTTTTGTACCTCCTGGTGAAATCCTATGAAAATTATGTCCTTTTCCATTTCCATTACTTGATTTAACATTTCCTGTACTATGCCTCTTTTGGTCATGTTGGTAATTGATGCTACACACAGAATAGTTACCATAAATTCTAATGGTACTACCACTTCCTTCCCATATACCAATATGAATGGTGTATATCCTATAAAATTCTTGCATGTGGTCCTATATGCCCATAATACTACTGGTATTTTCAAGTCCCAATCATCCATGTTGACATTGAATATTTTAGTCAGATAATTTTCCAAGATCTTATTGAAAGATTTTACTGTCCCATTTTCTTGAGGATTATATGGTGTACTCTTCTGGTGATAGAATTCAAAATCATTATTAATATCGTTGATGGTATCATTGATAAAATGAGTGCCTTGGTCACTTGTTAAAATCATTGGACATTCAAATATGGTGACCACTTGCTCAAACAACAAGTGTGTTGTTGTCTCTACGCGATAATGTTTGACTGGTGTTGCTTCTTCCCACATTGTTAAGTATTTAGTTGTAGTAATGATATATCTATATCTTGACCATTTTCATGGAAGATGAATAGGTCCCACAAAGTCTATATCCTATTTTTCAAATACCTACAAAGTCACTTGTGGTTTTAGGGGCATCTCATCCCTTATTTTAGGTTTTCCAACCCTATGATAGACATCACATTTCTGGAAATATTCCTCGAGATATTTATGGACTATTGTCCACCATAATCATGCTTGCAATACCTTCTTCACAATATATTTTCTTGCATAGTTTCCTCCATCTATTCCCTCATGAGATTCTGCCAAAATTTCGGGTCTTTCAAGTTCCAATACACACCTTATCAATATGATATCTGCGCCCATATTGCATAAATGTCCTACCATAATTTGATAGTCTGCAAATTTGACTACCCAATTTTTCTTTTGCGCAGTGCTAAAATCTTGTAGCACAATCCTTGTACTTAATTATTCAATAATGTCACTGAAGTATCCATCAACTACGAATACTAAAAATAGTTGTGGATGAGGGAAGTTTTCTTCCAAGTTAGTAGGTTCCTCTCCATTAGTTACCCTTGACAGGTGATCAGGTCTTGCATTCAGCTTCCCTGGTTTGACTATCACTTCAAAATCAAATTATTGGAACAAAAATAGGCATCTATAGATCTCCCCCCTCCAACACTAGCTTGTTGACTAGGTATTTGAGGGCAGAATGATCTGCGAACATTTTTAAGTGTTTCCCCAGTAGATAATGTCTGGACTTTTGAAGTGAATACACCATGTCTAAGACTTATATTTATTTGGTGTTGTAATTCTTCCCTGATTCTGGAAATTTTCTTCTTGCAAAGGCTATAGGACGGTCTAAGTCCCCTACTCTGCGATGCAGTAGAATTTCTCCAAGTACTATGGCTGATGCATCTACATGCACATGAAATTTCTTTTCATAGTCTGGGAATACTAGGATAGATGCTATGACCATTTTTTCTTTTAAGGTGTCCAATCCTTGTTGACATTCCTCATTCCACTAAAATATGATGTCCTTATTTAACAATTTCTCCATTGGTGCAGTAATCTATGTGAACCCCTTTATAAATTTATTGTAATAGCCTATATGTCCCAGTGTTTCTCTCAACTGACACACTAATTTTGGTGCTGGTAAATTCACAATGAATACAATCTTAGTAGGATCCACTAGTAAACCTTGTTTACACACTACATGTCCCAACATTATTCCAAATGGTGTGCCAAAGATGCATTTCTTGATGGTTAATGAGATCTGAAATTTCTTGCATCTTTCCAACATGAGTCTTAACACTTATCTATGATATTTTAATAGACTATATAAAGTCCAGTCATCCAGATATACTTCTAGAAAATGATGTATGAATTCCTTAAAATAATCTATGAATACTCTTGAAAATATGGTTGGTGCATTATCCATCCCAAGTGGCATGAATGCATATTAGTAGGATCCCCATTCTATATAAAAAGTAGTCTTATACCTATCCTCTGGAGATATTTTTCTCTTGTGGTAGCCTAAGAATCCATTTGTAAATGAATATGCTTCATGGCCTACCACATTCCCTAATACCTCATCTGTAAAATGGGTAGGGAAAGGGTAATGTAAGCAAGCGTAATTAAGTTTCCTTAGATATACACAAATTCTTATCCCCCCTTGTTTCTTTCCTTCGAATACCATAGGACTGATCCATTCATATTCCTCTATTCGTTCTATGATACTAGCTTCCAACATTCTATCAATTTTTTCTTTCACTTTCTACTTATATACTGGATTCAGTCTATAAGGTCTTTGCCCAACAAGTCTTGCGTAAGGTTTGAGGGGTATCTTCATCTCACCTAGATCCATTGCTATGCCTTTTATCTCTATAAATATTGTTGTAAATAGGTCACTATATTTGTGCAGTAACTTTGTTATTCTTTCTAATATTTTCTCATCCCAATAGTCCCCAATACTTGGCATTTTAGGATTGTCATTTGTCCCAATGTTGAATTTCTTAACTTTCATTGGTGCAAAAAATACTTATGATTCTAGAGATGCACCTTTCACCTCTATTTATACTTCAATTTATGTAATACAAATGTTGCATGGATAATATTCATGTGGTGCTTCCTCTTCCACATGATATCATGAGAGAAACTCTTTGACTATCGGTATGTTTTGTTGTTGATATTCTATCATGATTTCAAATTCTGGTTCAACAGTAAATATCATTCCCTGTATTATATTCAGTGATGAATCCATGTTGGGGTTCTCATGTTCAAATGAGAAGGTTACTATGAAGTTTTGTTGTAATCATATCCACTCTATAGTACCTCTGTGCATCTCCTGGTCTATATACTAGTTCTCTGTAATTCCTTCCAATTTATGGATAAAGTGATGAGGCCATTCCCCTAGTGGTTTCATCCTCCACTATTACTTTCACTTCTCTAAGTGTTCAACTGGTGTTCCATGTCCATCACACCTCTTCATTTTATTGTTCCCCTGCACTTCACCAAATGTAAGGTTCAATAATCATTTACATTGATACCAATCCTGAATTTTTTCTTTGTGCACACCCTAGCATCTTGCAGGTGTTTCCTTGAGTGAAATATATAGGGCTAAGAGCCTTTGATGTTCTAGTACTTCCTCTTCATTTTTTTTCAAAAATTTCTCTAAGTCATTTACCCCATGAAATTTGGGAGGTTCTCTTATCTTTGTATCAACCCATCTTACTATGCAGTCAATTCTTTTGAACCTTCTTATGGAAACTTTATGTAATCATTGTTTCCAATTCTCCAAACATGTATCTAAGTCAGAATCACATGATGTAATTCTTCTCCACCTGAGTACCCCATATGGAGTTGGGTTAACATAATCCTCTTCTCACATGATGGTTATGTACAACTGGTTTATTTCTTTGATATATAAACAAGTGGGTTCTATAAATATTTCTCCTTCTAAAGGAGATAATGGTGAAATGACTCTATATTCACCTGACTCAAATGTAATTTTCCTTTTCTTCAGGTTTACTATGGCCTGGTTATCAAATGGCCAATCCAATATAAGCAATGTTGGATAAGGTGTTGTGCAATATAATATCTCACTTACTTCAAAATCTTCCATACTACGAACTCCATCCAAGTATATTGTCACACCTTTAATCCTTCCAATTTCTAGAACTTTGTGTTCATTTTCTAATTTAAGTTGGACAAGTGAATAGCCTAGTGTGGGTTATCCGATACACTTCCATGTCTTCTTAGGTAAAACATTTACTTCAAATCCTAAGTCCAATACGATATCTCCCATATTGAAATCTCCAATGTTGGCATTCAATCTAAATTATCTACTTGTCCTTATTCTTGTATGGAGATGATTGATTTTTTTTTGTTCTAAGTTCCCTTCCTCCTCTGTGTTATATTTTTATAGAATATTTTTTAAAATATTAACAGATGATGGATCCTTCAATAAATTAACAGAGGATTGTAGAAATATTTTTATGGTACTTACTTTCTCTAAAGTTTGTGCTTCACTGATATGGTCCATTGAGGAGGGAATTTCGTACATTGGTTAGTTCTAAATTTGTTGTGAGGATGATGTAGACACAACATTATGCTTGAGAAAATCATGTCTATCCTCATTGAATGTTTCATTTTATTTTCATGCATAAAACTGCTTATGTGGTTCAGTATTTTTATTCACCCATTGGTGTTGCATTGGATCTTGTTTTCCTGTGTCAGTTCCTATCTTGGCTGCTCCTCGAGTGACTATATTGATGTTTCTTCCATCATCCATGGCTTCTGCAGAAATCCATAGGACATTCTTCTTGTTCTGATTCTTTTTTTCTTGGATCTTTCCCAAGAGTGTCAGAGAGTCTTTTGTATCATGGTCTATTGCGCGACAATACATACATGTCACTGGTGCAAGTAGAGATTCACATGCATAATGTCCTAGTTGTTGGAAGTTTTGGAAGACTAGTAGAACTCTGCCTCATCCAAATCATCCTCTACCTCATCCTCCACATCTCTATCCACATCGATCTCCCCACGGTGCGTTGTATTGAGGTACTTGTTTTATATTACATGGGGTTATACAATGGTTGTGCATTGTTGTATTGCGACTGTCCATTGTTGTATGGTGTTGATACTTGGTTGAAATGAGGTACATATTGTCATTTCATCATTTCTTCTTGAACCCTATACGTATCTAAAGTTATTTATCTCATCATCTCCATTGTTCTATAATCTTTATTATCACGACCCACTGAATTGCAAAAAATGCAATATGAACTTTTGGGTACTATTTTATACTTCTTCGTCATTGAGAAATGACATGGATCATGTCCATGAATTTTACAAATCTCACACCATGGTAATCCTATTGTAAAAGGGTTCAGTACTCCTATTTCTATATATTGCTCAAAAATTGGGCAGTCGTTCTTATGCTGTCCTATTGTCATGCATGTGGTACACCAAAGATATTCTCTTTTATCTTTATCATTATTCTGGTTAAGTTGAAATTTTAGGTTCTTTAGATCCTCTTTCATCTCCTCTATTGTTGGATATGTCTAGTTGATATTGGTTTTCTTCCAATTGTAAAGCTTCCTGCAGAGCCTCTGCCTAAATTTGGAACCTCTGTTGTCTTAATGGGTATTTCAAGTGTGGTAGTAGTGAATTCACAAATAGATTTCTATGTTGCATGCCAGTCATGGAATATTTCAACTTACCTTTTAGATGCTTGAACCTCTGGTTAATATCTCAAACAAACTCACCTAGTTTTTACCTTATTTCAATCATTTCATTCATATACTAGTCCTCTAAGTTGGGCTTCTAAAATTTGTTTATCAATATTTTTTTCATGTCTGCAATAGTCATTTTCACCCCTGGTGGAATGTTTACATATAGACTAATGTACTAGTCTAGTGTGCAACATCTTAGCATGATAGCTAGCTCCATGATTTTTTTATCTTCATTTGTGATATGATTTTCTTCCCAGATCTTCTCACAGATGAATAACTGATTTTTAGGGTCCTCTAATGCCTCTCCCTGAAATTTTGGTAACATGACCGTGGGATCATGTCCTTCCATTTTAAACTATGTTGAATTAACACCTCCGCATGGTGTAGATATTTGAATTTTATTTCATGAACTTTATCCTCGCATTGATGATCCTTTCTTGGATTCATTTACTGATGTCTTTATTTCACTAAAATTTGGTTTTCTAAATGTTGGTGTTCTTTCTGGGTTTTTATTCGAACATGGGGTTGTAGGTTCCACACCGACAGTGATCTAGTTTGGATATTTTCCTTATTTTCTTGCCTTTGGACCTCTTGTTTTCCTTTCATATGTTGTGAGCAGGATTTCCTCAATATTCTCCATATCCCAGAGATCCTATACCTTTTCCTCATTGATTTCCAATCCCTCTCTATCAATTATGGATCTCTTCTTATTATTTATCTTATATTGGTAGGGTACTCCACTTCACGTCTTTCCAACTTTTCCATTACCTACTTTATCTGGTATTCCTCCATCATGATTGGGTCCACGAAATCCTTATTATTTCCCTTATCCATCTCTTACTCCCATTTTCCACCTCCTATCAATGCTTCCCCTCTTCCCACATGCACGCATGGAATTTTAGTTATCTGATTCCATGGTCATCACACCCTTGTTATACAATAAAATCTTGATTGAATTATACAGTGATCTGATATACCTATATATGGATCCTTTTAGAAAGTATTGTTGTGTTGTCCTGTAGGAATTCATGGTATCTACTACAAATTCGGTGATAAACCCTACAACAATACTGTCTAACCAGAAATCTATTACGCGTGTAGATTTGTTATTAACTTGTTGTAACTATGATATCGACAAGATTCCACTCTAGTTGTCTGATTAAATTTTTTTGGTGGTAGTATTTTAACCTCAATAACCACTCCTACAAAAAATACGAGAAATCACATAAAAATACCTCGTGCAAGTCGCTAAACACATATTTGTCCAGATATTTACATGGTGTTAACTTAGGGTTTCTGTCATCCTTCTATGTAAACTCAAGTTCCTTTGTTTTCAACCATCTTTCGATATCTTCCTTTGTTGGATTCCATGTCCTAAACATTCCCTTCTATAACTTCATTCTCTGCGTCTTCCTTCCACGGATCCCGTCCACTCAATCTTATGCAGTTTTAGCCGATAACAAAACCATTTTTTGGGTTAGATCTTCCTTTCTACTCTTTCACTGACCTAGGTTTGAATCTCAATAGGTTTCCAAAAAAAACCTCTAAAACTATCAACTCTCCTCGTAAACTGGAAGGAAACTTTGAGTGCATAGCCCACAACACAGTCTCACTCAAAATAGCTCTATGGTTGATTGCAATACTCAAGTTATTGCATTCTAGGAATGAGTGGTGATATGGGGGTGTATTCTATTTTCAACATGCATTAATATTTGTTATTGATTCAAGTATTCTTGAAGTTCACTAACCTTTATATTTATGCATGCATGATAATACATCTATTTATTCATTTATTCATGAACTAATCATTAACAAAAGGTAAGAATTCAATCAAAAATCACATAGAACATATATTTTACCATGGTTCACCCCCTCCTGGCCTATGTCCACAAATATTTGGCTTCTCTTCTCTTTATTTAGTCTGCTGCAAACTACGGCATTGTGCACATTACATATTCAACCATAGAGTCATGATGAGGTTAAGGAACCTCTGTGAGGTAGACTAGATCATGCCAAGCTCCTCAGCTTGTGAACTAACCCTAGAAAATCTAGCTTCCTTGACTCTTCTATGTTGGTCACTATAATTGCTTAATTAATTCAAACAATCAAGTCATACATAAATTCTCAACCCAGGGAAGTCTGTTTATTTCAAAGATAACCACGCACTATATATGCTCAATTCCAAAAGTGAATTAAAGTTGTAGTAAAGGAAACTATGTTAATCACACTTTCCTTGAATGAACTGAAGTTCTGACTTAAATTATAGGAAAGAAACCTACCTATTGCAGATCTTAAAGATTAATCTAAGGAATCCTGGATTACATTAAAATAAAAATTGCAACAGGAAAGAGAAACTATTCTGTAACCAGAGAACAGGACCCTTACTCCCAAGCAGGAACTCAAACACCTTGTTTCTGATTAACACACTTTCATGAAAATAGTAATGCAGAGAAGGTTAACTCTATCTAGCAGAGAACAAGGCCATCTAATTCCTTCCTTTCTAAGTAGGAACCCTTAGCCCTATTTTTGATTAGCACACTTGTGAAAAATAACTGAGATATACAGAGAACAGGACCTTCTAATCCCTTCCTTTCTTAGTAGGAACCCTTAACCCAGTCTCTAGCTAGCACACTTGTAGAAATAATTGAAATCTATAGAGAACAAGATATTCTGATCCCTTCCGTTCTGAGCAGGAACCCTTAACCCAGTCTTTGGCTAGTACACTTGCAAAAATAATTGAAATCTACAAAGAACATGATATTTTGACCCTTCCTTTCTGAGCAAGAAGCCTTAACCCAGTCTCTGGCTAGCACACTTGTAGAAATAATTGAAATCTACAGAGAACAGGATATTGTGATCCCTTCCTTTCTGAGCAGGGACCCTTAACCCAGTCTCTGGCTAGCACACCTGTAGAAGTAATTAAAATCTACAGAGAACAAGAGATTCTAATCCCTTCCTTTCTAAGCAGGAATCCTTAACCCAGTCTTTGGCTAGCCTCATGAAATCATCACACAAGATTGCTAATGAAAAGAATTACGAACTTCGTGAAAATAATGTAACATTCAATAGACTAAAGTTATTAACAAGACAGAGTTCAGTAGTGTTTCAACAAAGTAGAATTCATTAAAAGTAGTGTTTCAGTAGATGAAAGTTAATCAAGGCATAATCATAAATTACACTAACACACTCTAAAACTAACGGGTGAATCTTATGAAGAATGTGGGCCCTCCCTTCTCACAAGATTCCCCTGAAACGAGAAAGCTAGAGAAGGATACTCAAAGCAGTCTTTTATTCATCTATCAAAATATCATATTACAATCTGGAAATGAAATACGTCCCTCTCTCTTGAAGCTTTCTTAATACATAAAAACTTCGATCCCTCGAATGATGATTTCCTATGATTTAAAGAGGGAACCCCTTCAATACAGTTGATCAAAAATTACAATGTGTATCTGAGTCCTATCTTTAGTTGGATCTACTTTCTAAACCAGAATAGGATGTCCTAGTCTCGCGCAACAGAATGCTATTATAGGTGATGAATGAGGTATTGTTGTTATGGTTGGAGTAACAGCTTCATTTTGTTGCTGCTGAAGCTGTTTCAACATCGTGAATCGCGGGCTGTTTTAGCCACAAGAATTGTGCTCTTGATTGTGTTAGAATTCTCATATAGGAGCGATGGTTGGTGTTTGTTAACCGCTGACTGTAACGGCTTCCTTTGTGTTTCAGCATCGTCGGTCTTGGCGGTTTCCTCTGTGTTTCAGCATCTGCAGCTCTGGACTGTGTAACAGCTCTGTGTTTCAACATCTGCGACTCTAGACTATGTAACAACTCTGTGTTTCAGCATCTGTGACCTTGGACTGTGTAACATCTCTGTGTTTCAGCAACAGGCTTCGAATGCTAATCTGCAGTTTGAACACTTATACATTTCTAATCAATGGTTAAGTACGAGAGTGATGTAAAATATTATGCAAAACAAATT
>SNQJ01S0144533.1:0-24252 GCA_010110895.2 Picea sitchensis
TTTGTTTTCTTTTCCACCATTTCCTCTTATTCTTAAAATTCATCTCTACACAAAGCAAGAAAGAAAAGCAGTAAAAAGGGTAAGTATATTTCACATAAGATTAAAGCCTTCTCTTAGCTGGTGATACAGGCTGCTCCTAAGCACCTTGACTAACCTTGTGGATTATCATACTAATACCAATAAATACATTTATTCAATAAGCACCAATACACTGTGACAAAAGGAGCCTCAGCCAAACTAGTATCAAGATATCAGATCAACTAGTAACACAAACAAGTTTTGGCCAAACTATAAAAACTAGTTTGGCTATGGCAGAGATACCAAAATATATAAAAAACTATAAACTGCAATGAACTTCACAGGAATTGAGTGCTGCCATCATTTACTGACCATATATGTCCCAACCTTACCAATTACAATTGGCAAATCAAAATGGCATAGGTAATGTTCAAATCCCAATGCCTTCCAGACAAGATAACAAAAAAGGTTTCTTTGCTTTTTATTTAGTCATATATGAAGCACTGATTATCTTCATGGTTTGAATCTAGGTTCCTTTACAACAGTCATAGGGCAGTTTGTGTTGCTTATAACATAATTACTTACACTTCCAAGGAAAACCCTGCAATACAAAATTGAACCATCATAAATCAAACATTAACTCAAGTGTCCCTAAGTACGGTAGCCAAACTTTTTGGAACAATAGGGTGCTTGAGACCAGCCACGGTGAAACCCCCTACAGAGATTTTTCCCTATTGGAACTTAGTGTACTAACATGCAGTTCCTACTATATATTCAATAGGGTACTGCACTGGTGTGCTATCCAACATTTCATTACAAATGCAGTGCCTACTATATTTCAGTAGGGTACTGCACTGGTGTGTTATCCAACAATTAATTGAAAAGGCTAATTGTGAAGAATCTGTAGACAGTACATACCTTTTCAGTTGCCCAAGGCCTTTGCTTCCCATTACCAAGCTGTCAAGCTTAAGGTCCTCAACCGCATCACATAACTTCTCCCTCGTGTCACCCCAATAAACCTTGTCTATGCAGATATGTTCACCCCAACAATGTCTTTAAAATTTGTAATGATTTCATCAAAAGGCTTTATCATGAAGGAAAGATACAGGAAGAAGCAACTATATTAAGGGAATTGGAATTAAAGAATCCAGCTTATGGAATTTCAAGTTGTACTATGCAACTTGATGGGTCTTTCGATGATGATGACCTTGATACAACTTCCATGCCAACAGCTAATACAGATGGAGAAATTCCAAAGGAGGGTTTGGTCACTCATGTCAACTTACAGGATATGGACTCTATTATCAGGCTTTGTAAGGAAGCTAGAATGCAAGATGCTTTGATGTTTTATGATGAAATTATTAAAAAGGGGCTAGTGCCACACTTTAAGACTTATAGTGTCCTCATTAGTTCACTTGGCACAAATGATAAGTTGCAAGAAGAAAACAATCTAATGAAAGAAATGTTAGTACTGCTCAGCCATATCACTTGAGGGAGAACACTATAAATGGTGGATAATTTATGAGGTATGGTAAAAATTTAACTACTTCAAAGACAGGAACAATTGGAGAGGATTCAAAATCTGTTCTAGTCAATATTTTTGTCAAGTGGCCCTCAATTGTTATTCATTTTTTGAGGAATACAGGTTTATGTTTTATCAGGTTGAGATCTTTTCTGCTCTTAGCTTAGAGAATGATGGAAGAGGGCAAGTATCTTCCACATATTATTTGTGTGACATCAAAGATTTCTTTCCATACCTTGTTTATTTATCAACACATTTTTTCTTTTTGAATGTGGCGGGATGTTGATGACAGTCAATTGATGTCTACTGAAGATAACTGATCTCTTAAGTCGGCAGTTTGCTTGTATATGTTTAAATTTGAACTTATTATACACAAGGCTCTATATTAAAGTCAGGAAAGTTGCAGAGATATTGTCAACCAACAAGCCCCACTTTCACTACCTGAATAATTGGTTTTTTCAAAAATCATTTTCACAGTGCTTCAGAAAGAGTTTTCAAAATTTTCAGGATTGAGGTGTCCTTACTTCATGCTGAAAAATTGACCTACTTGATGAATAGTATTGCAATCTTGAGAACTGCAGTTTATTGCTGATTAATAGACAAATTGAGCATTGTGTTTAATACTCTTGTATCTCTAAAACCAAAGGACAGTAGAATCCTAAATGAGGTAGAGATGAACTATCACTATTACATAGGAGTTTGTCTTAAATAAAGTGAAACATGGTGACTTCCCTTGTGCTTAATACTATTGTATCTTTAAAACTAAAGGACATTAGCATCCTAAATGAGCTAGAGATGAACTATCACTATTACGGAGGAGTTTGTCTTAAAATAAAATTGAAACAAGGAAACTTCCCAAAATTGAGCAATTTTGGTCCCTAAACTTGAGAACAACTTAGCCTGTATTAGTAAACACCTGCAAGAAGATAAAAATGCACATAGATAAATGTCACAAATGAAGATGTATTGGATAGTGGGACTGGGAACATATCAATTTATTAACAATTTTTGAGCTCATCTCAAATTGGGTCCACTATATTTTGGTTGATGCACAATGAGAAATAGCACCATGTGCATTTTTATCTTCTGGGAGTGTGGAAATAAAATATTTCACATGATCTAAAATTTTGTGAGATAGAATTTTTATGAATTAAATACAGTGTGTCCATTCATGAATTCTTTGTTACCTTTTTTTCAGGGTTAGTTTTGTCACCATTTTGTGAAATTTGAAAGAACAAGGTTACCATGGGTGATGTTAGCAAAGTTGGTAGAAGTGTTGGTGGGTTGCTGGGTTGTTGCATCATTGGCATCTGTGCATCATTTAAGCAACAATGGACAACAAGCCTAGGCATCGCATGTGTTTCATGGTACAAGTGCACCGGATTCTTATTTGGCCCTTTGGGAGGCAACATTGAGAGGATTACCCCAAAAACAAAGAGCATTTCTTTCCAGCAATGGGTACTGGAAGCTTTGGAGTCCCTAACCAAGAAGAACGTATAAGGGACATCCTGCCCCAAATCATGATAAGTAGCATACGTAATATTTTGGAATGAGTCAAGCATTCAATTTTTGAAGAGAGATCCACCTATTTCCTTTTCAATATTTGTTGTTTGAGAAGAATGCAATGAAGAGCATTGCCTTATGAAGTGCCATTCAAATCATATTTGATAGCCTTGAAGGAATTAATCCTATCTTAAATAAGTAGCCTAAAAAGAAGGGTGGATGCATGAAATCAATAAATGCATCCTCAAAAAGTGGATGCATTTGTTGCTTGAGGAAGAGCATCCAAAATTCCAGTTCATTGATTGCACACATCACATACAGATCCATTATTAAAGGAGTTGGTTTGATATTTGTGATTATTTTAAGAAATGGTTATGGTAGAAAGAAGCCCATATGATGGAGATGTTTTGTTGAAAAGGGTCATGTGGCAACAACATTTGATCAAAGACAAATATCAACTAGAAATAAGGGTACATCTATAACAAATGTCACCTGTAGTAGAATATTCAATAGATAAATTGCCCAATGTCCTATAGGGGAAAAATTCTACTTCAAACCTTTTGATCAACTGAGATGAAACAAGCCTTTTATGAAACCAACTTCTAAGGCTTTTTTCAGTTATGTTTTTCCTTCAATACCTGCATTCTTACTGGTTTGAAGTGATTATCTAATATGAAACACATTTTGGAGTTATAGTGTCTTGCTATATTTTATGTTGTATTGAGGAAATACCTTTGAGTGATAACTTCACATATTTACATTTCCCCTTATTTTTTATTGCATATTAAGGTAAATTGACAAGATGATTCATATTATAACTATGCAACAAGCATTCCCTTTCCCATTCTAGGAACATCATAATGCAATATAGTCGAGTTTACTACACTCTACAAATATACATTCAACTAAGATGTTGTGGGTGGGGTTAATCTATCTTGTAAACGTTTCCCAGGACTTGCACCTACTCCAACCACTTAAAACAACCTGCTTCTGTGGGTGATATGGTCCACGATGGGTGAAATGTGTCTCTGGGGATTTGAACTTTTGTGAAGGGGGGTATGAAACATCCCCACTTTACCATCCTAACCAATCCCCTGTTGATAATTCTCTAGTTTTTGGACCTTTTCCTTAGGTATATACATGTTTAGAAGGTATTGAAACCCTTTATCAATATGATTAATTAGACCTACTAAACCCCTCTATTTTTTTTCCTAACATTTATGAGTATGTTATCTCCTGCATTATGTAAACAGTTTAGCTCTAGGAATGTTCTAGACACATTGTTTAGTGGCCAGTTATTTTAATCTCTAATCCCATTGACCTATCATTTGGTCATTTGTGGACAATTAATAAAATTATCCCGTCTGAGTAATTGTTTTTCTTATGGGTTGGGAAGCGTGAATATTTCTTCATTATGGTTATTTATGGCTATATGGGTCAACATTATTTCAACTGTTGTCCATCTTCAACATTAATTCTTGTTGTCTTAATTTTATTTTAGACCCCTAGCAGACAAATGGCTTATTTTTAATTATTTTTTCTTGATGTTTTCATATGAAAATGGAATTGATGTTTTTGAACATGCATGGGCAAGACTTTACAAGTGTTTGAGACAATCCCATAAAGGCCGTGGAATCCCAATTCCCATCCCAAACCAACATTGTCTTGAACAAATACAAGAATGTTGCTTGCAACAAGAGCCCCAGCACCGATTGAAAAATAAAACCAATTGAAGAAAGAGTCCTTCTTCCTTCATGTTGAACCAGTGTCATCAAATTGGCCCACCCCAAAACAAGACACATAGAGCTTGATGCCTCCAGCCCCTACTGAAATCGGGTAATTTCCAAGAAAAAATACAGCATATTCAAGTGTTGTTACCTTTGGGCAACCACTGTATGTGCAGGACTGATGTTCCAAGGTAGAAACAGAGGATTAGTCAAAGTTTCCATTCCCCACAAAACATAACGAATGGTTATAATTCATCAGTACCATATTCTACACAAACAGATGAGTAATTGATAAAGACAAAGAAGAAAGCAGGGCATCGCTTCATTGGTGAGGTCAATGGAATGTTAAACCATCCACCAAGGTTTCATTCTTGTTATGAATGCATACACAATACAGGTGGTGAGTCATCACACATAAAGAAGATGATGCGGAAGCGATTTAATAATACTAAATAGTATTGTAGGTATGAAGAAATGTATCTAATAAGTAACCTGCAAGCATTACTTTCTATTAATAAACGTTGGGTAAAAAGTGTTAAGTGATCAACAACATAACAGTAGGTAGACTCTGGAGATTTCTTAGGACTCATTAGACTCTGTATCCTCTGAGGATTCACTCAATTGTTGCCATGTCAGATGAGGAGATTAGTGGCATGTCGGGGTATGATGGATGAGCCTAGTGTGAGGGATGCACCATGGACCCGGGTAGATTACGGATCGAGAGGAGAGGAGTCTGGGACGCTGTCACAGTTGACCCTACACATAGGGCCGGTCATAGGAGATGGAGTTCATAGCATTTGGAGACTCCGGTGGTTGGGCAGATGGCAAAAGGTTGTGGTGGATGGAGCACTTACTTCCAAGATCAGATTGCATGGATGAGGATACACTCTTTTGTGATTGAGGATGATGATAGCGATGCGGATACAACTATATGGGATCAGTATGAGATGATATGCCGAGGAGTGCACCGCGAGGAGGACCTGGCTGCTCCTCCTGGGGATACGGTGTGAGTGGGGGGAGATGGCATCTAGTGATGGGATGCAGTGGCATACAAAATTACCTAGTGGCATAGTAGACAATAGGTAGTTCATCACTTTATCTTATGCAAAGAGTGTTTGTTGAAGTGATGGCACTAGGTGAGGCTCGAGGGGTACCCGGCCATGATTGTGATAGAGTCCGCACCACTTGTAACCTGAGTTGGGAGTTAGTGAGGCTATGATGGGGCAATACCGGTATGTGAAGAGCATGCACATGCGATTGATGGCGGTCACGGTTGGAAGCATGATGTGCGGGGTAGCTCGGATGGAGGATTTTCCATGGATGATTTTCACACTCTCAGAAAGAGAATCTCTATGATGAGGACCGACTACAGTTGTTGTGACGAGGAGACTACCCTCTGGGGATTGGTGATTTGTATCATAGGGCCCTGAGGGGCAGGAGTTGGAGGTAGTCCGACTCACTTGGGAGTTGGAGAGCACTCGAGGTTTCTTGAGAGTCACACAGACCGCCCTTTAAGAACCAGAGTCTATGAAATAAGGTCTCTGGGGAGATTAAGTCAGAGATCCACTTCATCTATCTTAGTGGGCAATCAGATGTATCAAATAATCCATTGAGAGAGGATGTTTATGATCTAGCAAAGGAGCACCCGATTCGATGGGGACACTTCCATTTGTGTCTTAAGATTGGTTGATCTCCATATAGATATAGTGATCGACCCGTGCATGGGACTGTGATCTGACATGAGTTTTGCGGGAGATGACTTGTAGGTATCACCATGATGGTGAGTAGCTCCTGAGAGAGATCTGAGGTGTGAGGCCAGCATTGAGAGGTATAGTGCAACTAGGGGGGAGACACACTCGGGGGAGTATGTAGATGTCACTCTACAACAACACATAGTTAATGTGGGATATCACCTTCACCATTTCAGCGGTTGGTAGATAGAGAGATGGAGGTTGGTTGACCAAAAGTCGGAGGGGTTACTTCTGGTTGTAATGGATGGTTGGGACTCGGTGATGACCATAGAAGAGAATCTTTCATGGATACCAATGGAGCCGAGAGCTTAAGGTGAATCATTGGGATTGACCAAGCATGTGACACCTCTCAGTCCCTCAGTCAGCTATAGATGTTTCTGCTAGCCTTTCCTGACACTTTTATAATAGACAAAAGCATGAGGAGGGATAGGCCATAACTAAGGACATGGGGAGTGGCTACGCCGAGACCACCCGACATGAGTACTTTTACAACATACAACAAGTCAGAGGTGGACCGTGTTAGACAGATCGTTGAGACTTGGTGTGTGATGGTGACATCACCGTTTAGCCAGTTGGCTGATGGGCTTGACGATGATCAGCTACTTGCAGAGAACAACTAGCAGGCCCAGAAGTGAGAATAAAACTTCCAAAGTTTTCCATAGGATCGAGTTCACTTGGTTAGCGAGATTTTTCACTGTGACCTAGGTAAGCATGAGAAATCCCCATCCTGCCAAGGTTTGGTTTGAATTGGGCAGCAGTACCCATATAGGGCTATTTCCCTCTTAGTCATGATGGGGCATGGAGACATTTGGACAGGTCCTTCTTCTGTGAAGAGTGTCTATGCATCCCCGGTTCACAGGCAGCGAGTTCGGTGGTCATAGGTATTTCAACGAGGATCAGCCGAGGAGGATCTGTATGTATCTGAGAGACGAGCAGTTGGTGGGCAGAGTAGTCATTATCCAGCAGGAGGATGGTCAATGAGAGGGTTATATGGGACCCAAGTTGCAATATTAGACATTTCATTGACGACGGAAATTTGGATATGGGAGATTTTAACCATTTGTGGCAACAGCAGGGTTCCTCATGGAGATCTTGCAGTACATCATTCTGGAATCATCATGTGCCGTTGATGGAGACCGTGTGGATCTTGGTAGAGATTTGGAGGATGGACTCATTAGAGGTGGGAGCCATGGAATTGATCACCGAAGGAGGTTCACATGGTTGATATCTTCTAGGGCTGATTCTTCAAAGGTATTTGGGTTCCGCTGCAGTATGGGATCAGGGGGTGATTGAGTGTGCATTCACTCGTTGGATGGGTTCTATACACGTTGAACATTGGGATCCACAATTATTTTACTTGGGGGTTGGGTGTGCTTGAGGACAAACAATTTTCTAGGAGGACTGTGTGCCACTTTGGGACATCACATCACCCAGGCTGATTTATGATGACCATAGTAGCTAGATTGGTGTTATAGCGAGTGCAGGGGTATTTGGGAGGCATTTTGGGGTCCATCTTGCAGTGATGATCATATTCCATCATTATGAGCCATTCCACAGGTTGGCTTTGGTTTAGGTGCATTAGAGTTTCCATGGTATTTTGGGCCTAAATTCGATGGAATTCCGAAGAGGTCATTTTGGGCACATTACTTGGAGGAACTTCTGAGTGTAATAGCTCATTGGAATGCGGAGGAGAACAACACTATAGAATGGGATGGCTAGAATTGACTTTCATTGGCCAGGGAAGCTACAAGGAGATAAGGAGCTTTCAAAGGTAAAAGGTTAATTAATTAATTAAAAATTGATTTAATTAATTAATTAAATATTAATAAAATGAAAGTCACTTTGGAGGGACAGGTGAACTAAAAGTATAAAGGGAAGGCAAGGGCCTCTTCTCATTCATTGGGTGTCTTTTGATATCAGACTTTAGCTAGTGGAGGCCCATCTCTTGGGGGTTTGAGGGTTTGACATAACAAACACTAGAGACGGTCAGTGGTGAAGATTTCACCTATCTTGTCCCAATATTGATCTCGGAGATGCAATACTCCCCCACACCATTCTAGTTCGAGATCTACTGGAGTTGTAGGAGGATTCTACATCAGTTTCATATCTGAGATAGAGAGAGAGGCACAGTTGAGGATTCCAGCCAAGAGCACCATCTGGAGAGGTCGGTGTTAGGAGATTGGGCGGGGAGGCCGTTGAGTATTCTATCAATTGGGTTTTCATTGCGGGCCTTGGACATCAGATCTAGTGCTACGAGATAGTTTTATGGCTCAGTTGCTGGCTTGATGGGGCGGGTAGAGAAGGAGAAAGTTTTTGAGATCAGTTCCTGGTAGTTTAGGAGGTTGCTTAGATCGACGCTGAGACTTCACCCTGAAGTGACTTGTAGTGTCCCGATCTATATTTGGAAGTTTGAGCATTTGGAGCCTCCTTGGCGAGGGCAGGCCTCTAGGATTCAGTCATCCGATTAGGGCACCATTGATGAAATTTCAGATCTGAGAGATTGAAGAGGGATGCTTGGAGATTAGTCCACACAGGTTGTTCTTACCATCACCCGATCTATCAGTTGGCATATTTCTTTTGGGTGATTGGACACTTTAGCGGCCAGAGGCGAGTTATTAGGAGTTTCAACCTTCCTATTGGGCGTAGCATTCTTAATTTGGAGAGTTTAGCATTGAATCACCGCTGTGGAGCTTCATTTCTTATTGACCTTTGGGCATCACTGTAATGTGGGAGCATTTTGTATGCAGTTCTTCTCTATTGTCTATCTTCTTAGACATCTATTGAGCATTCAAGATCAACATCTTCATTATGCTTGAGTTTCTCTATTTATGGAATAAAAAGAAGAATTGAGATGTTTTTGGCTTGTCTATCTTATGCATATGGTTGAGAGTTATGTTCCATGGTTATCTCTTTGTTATTTGCTGCATACACACATATAAACAAATAGATCAACAAATTGTTTGTGAAACCCTTACAACCAGGAAAAAGTTTAAAAGACACCAAAGCAAGTGATGATCCTTGCATAATAGCTTGGGGTCATTACACAAGATAAGAAACGGGGTGAGGAGGAAGAAGTATATGCGGTGGAGTCAAGCATTGAGAAGGATCAAATGCATTGTCTAATGATGTTTGGGGAGTACCTAGGGGTGAGAGGATTTTGTTGGATGATCTTGGGAGGCATTTTAGAAACATGAGTATACCTTTTATGTAAGAGAGTGACAACATGGAAAGAATCGAAACCTAGTTCCTTCCTTCATCATTAAAGGAAGAGAACTTTGGAGCCTTAGTTTTAGACACCACATGTTATGTATTTGCATAGTTTCAAAATACCTTTAGCAAACAAACATATATTCTTACAAATTACCTACCTCCCAGGTATTCAACTAGATTAGGAAAGAGGTTGGAGCTTGAAATAAAGTAATAAAACAAATTGTTGCAGCAGTTAAATCAACAATAGCTCATGCATGATATGAACAAATCTGATTTCTGGTTTTCATCTGGGGTTCATGTCAATGGTCTCTGCATCATTCTTGTAATGGTGAGTGGAGCATGCTGCATATTGTTAACTTCAGTGCTTGCAAACGTACGTTTTGTTTTTGCAGAATTTCATGAGTAGTCTAGTATGTCATAAACAAATTATGGGAAAACTCAAGGCCAATATAATTTCACTTTGAGAATTCACTTGGAGACAAGCCAAAACTATTGGTCAAAATATTGCAAGTATGGAGGCAACACTAAATAACGAGAAAGAGATGGCATACATATAGTAAGAGAAAAAATTTCAAAAAGGTATCACGGCTTGGATTACCTCATTCTTGTTGAATAGCCTTAATTGGAAGAGTTGTTATCCTCCAGTTATTTCTTTTTAATTATAACCACTTGCTCCTCATGATATTGTACTTCTTGCAAAATTTAACACTAAATGTGAAGTGCGTTTTAGCCTTCTTAGACAACTTCTTAGATTTCTCTTTGTAATTGTCTTTACGTGAGGAAATTATTTGCAATGCGGTTTTCAAGGCAACTTCTCTTTCTTAAAAATTTATTAGGAGCACTCTATGTTCCTTAAGCCTCTCTTTCCAAGAAACCACTTTATCTATTTTAATTATGACCATGTTTTCATCCTTAGGATCATCAAGGTATATCCTTCTCCCTTTCCTGTTGGTGGATGCCTCTTATGTATCAAGTGCAATATGTTGCTTAGATTTCTTGAATCTCTTCTTGTTTTCCAAGAGGATTCTCAGGAATCTTCTTCATATTGAACTCAGGTTGACAAATGCCCCATGTTTTCTTCCTTTCTTCGGGTTTCTTCATGGTAATTAATTTAATCAAAGCACAGTGAAAAAATCTGGTCTTAGCCTTAGCAAGATTGACTTTGACCTTGTTAGACATTTTACTGGGCAGTGCTAAAGAAAATAGGGCATATTGAATTAATATGAGTACCTGTGAAATGTTTCAATAATATAATGTGATACATGGAAGTTGAATTATACCTTCCCTCACAGGTTATATACCTTTGAATAAAAACCAGTGGTTCATTCCACTCCTTCCTTATGTAATCCCTTGGAACCCTCTTCCCTAGTTTCCATCCTTGATGTCATGTAAGCCCTTGGAACAACCTTAACAAACAAAACCCTTGATGATTGCAACATTGTCTAAAGGATGTAAAAGTTATGCTTCTTTTTCCAAATATTTTAAATGAGTATAATAAATTTTAATGAACACATTTCCATATTATTATATGTGGGTTTCATACTTTGTGAAAAGATTTAATGCTACAAAGGTTATATAATTGATTGAAAAAATCCTTTAAGATTTTTAAAAGTTTAAATTAGGTGAAATCTTCTTAAGATTTTACAAGATTGCCTATAATTATTCATAATAGTTGTAAAAAATATATATACATATTATATAATTGATGAAATAGCCTTTATTTTTTTCTTATATGCATCTTTAAATTGACTAAAAGATTCGCCAAAAAAATATATATACATATTATATAATTGATAAAATAGCCTTCATTTTTTCTTATGTATCATGGGGATTCGCCCATTTATTATATATACAAATTTAGGGGGGGTTCTTAAAATCACCCTTGGATTTCAGCCAACAGGTAAGTAGTGGTAAGTAGGTAGGAATTTTCATTCATTGTTTATACCATTTGCATTTCATGCTAGAGGAGTTAGTATTTCCATTTGTACATATGCTTCTTTTCATTTTCTATACTATATATATGATCCAGGGGTGATATCACCACCCCAAATGATTTCTAATAGTCTGATGTTGAGATCAAGCAGGTCACAAGTTATGCGAGAGATGTTGAGGTTCTCATGCACTCTACGAGGATCACATGTCTTCGAGTTGGAGCCATATGTTATCCCATAGCTTAGGGATAACTAAGGAGATTATGTCTTGAGGCCCACAATTCCTAGACATGGAGTACCGAGAGCCAGATTGACTTGAGCATGGCCCTAGAGGGCCCATCCTTTCATTCTCCAGCACCTTCACTTTTTGAACAGCAACAACATCCATCACATCGGCCTGGTCCTGCAGCAGAAATGGATCTTGCTCTGTGACATAATGAGTTCAGGTATCATGGTACGTGTCACTCTGATCCTCAAAACCTTTGAATATGTGCATTTAATTTTTTTTTCTTCTAGCGTGTGCTTGGACCTTACGCTTTTCCACTTGACTAGACCTTGGAGGAATGACATAATTCCCTAGTAAGCTAGTGCCCATAGGGTTTGAGCTGCCACTGGGGTGATTCATGAAAGACCACCATCCGCTCCCACCATACTTACCACTTTACATCTTTCTCCTGCTCATCCATACCATTACACTAGTCTGGGAATTGGGTTGGCCAAATATCTAAGGGTTGTACCTTACCTTGTGGGAAGAAGGGGCTAAATGCCCAGAGGGTAAAAGTAGCTGGAAAAAGATAAAATCCAAAAGAATGAAACATTGAGATGCTTCACCCAGGGATCCCCGAGAAAGAAATAAAAATATTCTTAGCAAGAAACAAAGGGACCCATAAAAATAATAAATCAATACCTATTTGGAGGATAGGGGGTCTCATCACGAACCAACCTATTATGTCCATGGTCATGTAGTGGTATGACACTACCAACAGTTGGTGACCATGCCAAAGTAGTGGCTCTTGGTGGCATAGCCAAGAGAAAGGAGGTCTCATCATGAGCCAACCTTCTCATTTCCATGACAACATGCAAGGACAGTGTCCCCTAACTAGCCTCTTGAAAGAAAAGAAATAAGAACAAAAGATAAAAGTCATGAATGGGATTGGAAACACTTGCATCCATGAAAAGGTGTAGCTCACCCTCTTCATAGGAACCCAAATGTAGGCCATACATTTCCCTGTTTTCATTGCACCCATTTCCCAGACATCCCTTACCACCTCATCCACTCACATGGCCTAGATTTGACTTATCTCAGAAACATCCCACATCCAATGGGCATTATCCCAATAGAACGTCCTAGTATCCCCTCCAAACTTGGCTTGCAGATTAGCATAATATCTTTGAGCACTTGTCCAGGTAAAGTGGTTTTATGCACATGTCTAATAACTTGATGACTAGATGTCATTGACATTTATATGATCCATGTGACTTATGATCCCATGGAGGGTGTTGTTCCTGAGATTAAACTTAAGGCTCAAAGAATAATGTCAGGCATCAGGAAAGTTTATGAGTGTTTTTTTTCTAAAAGTGATTTTTCTACCCTAGTTATATGAGAAAAATTCCTTAAATGAAATTAACAGTATGGCAACACAGAGGTTGTATTTCGTGTCTGAGTCAAAATTGCAATATCGAATGGTGTGAGAGAAAACTACAAAATTGTAAAACAAAGCAAGGCAACAATTGCTAAAGAGTCTCACCTTGTTGAAGTGGAAGAAAATAGATAGTGTAACCTTGAATAAAGTATAAGATACAGTAATCCACACAACTCGCGGGTCTTGATTTACTCACAGTAAATGAAGAGGAAAAACTACTTACTTAACAAATTACTGATGAAATATGATTACAATAGTTGTTGTACTAAATTGAAATCAAACATTTATCAAGGAATGCATAAACAAATGTTGACATATGGAAAAACTGAAGAAACACATAACCCAAACTAAACAAAATTTGGAATCTCTGTCTACACTTGTATTAATACTCAATAAGGAGAGTTTTCTCTATTACAATCGGCAAGAATCAACCCTTAATAGATATTTAGTCTATATATTTATACAAAACTGTCACAACCCAAAACGGTTGGACTTATTGTAATTTAAAATAACAAATATTTGAGATAAGAAAATAGAACATAGAGAATGATAAGCTTCATTGGCAATCTCTTCGTCTGCTAGCTGAAACGCGTCTATCGTATGATCTTCTTAAAAATTTAGCACAACGTCATGGTCATCATAGATTTGTTGCCATTTGTCCCTTCATCTATATCCAATAATGTGATGGCACTTTCTTACTTTCTTCCAGAAGTGCTTGTTTTCCCATATTCAATACATTGGATGCATTTACTAACTAATTTCACCACCAATCTTGAAGGTTCAATCTCTTCATTCACCTCAAAAGTATATAACTTTTTCTCTACTTGAGGTAGCCTTTATTGTATCCTTTTTTCTTCTTGAGATATGACCTGTAGTTGCAAGATTGGGTTTACTATCCATTTATTTATTTGAAGGAGATCAATCTGGTTCATTTTTTGGATGGTCGTCGGAGCTTCTTCTTTCCTTGTTCTGGAATTATACGGGTTCTTTGTTATATCAATTTGACCCAATGATTCAGAGATAGAATTTCCTTCAAAATCAATTAGTCCTTTTTCTAGTGAAGACAATACTTCTAGACAAGCTTCATTTACCTCCCTGGCAAGTCTTTTGCTTTCTGCTAGATTTGTTTCCTAGGCCTTTAAAGCCATATCACCCTTCATTTGTTCCGAAATAGAAAGTCGATGAACACCTGGGACATCATCCTTTGGTATCAATAAGATGGCCTCTTGAAACTTAACTCGAGCTGAGCGAGCTTCTCTTTCTTTAATATATATATATTTTAGAGTGAGGTCTACTGCTTGGTAGAATTTATGGATGGCATCGACCTTCACGAAGAGATTTTGTTGGGTTGTTTCTAGTTTTTCATTTACCTCCAGTGCTTGAGTCTGAAAAGATGATATATCTATTGATGTACCTTCAATCAAGTCTAACCTAGCTTTCAATTTCTTTATTAACTCTTCTTGTTGAGTGACCAATCCTCTGTTGGCCTGTGAATTCTGATGGATCTCTTCAAGGTTAGCTTGCAACTGTTGAATATGATGCTTGTCATAAGCTCTGATTTGTTCAAAATCTCAGTTCATATTATTCTTTACATTCTGTTCCATGGTCATTATTTGATCTTGCAACTTCCCTACCAACATGTCTCTCTATTTTAGTTGCTTGACCAAATTTTCTACACACCATTGATTAGCAGTGGCGAAAGCACCCAACAAACCTGCAACTTCCTTTGCAAATTATGTATCATCTCAGTTTTTCCCATCATACACCATCCTTTTCCTTTTGATTGTCGCTCCATGTTTCTGATGTGTTTCTTGTTTGACGATGGCCCTCCTTTTCTTGTTGAATAAGAAGTTTGAAGGAGGCATCTCTTAAGGGAGAAATTGGGGTGAGATTGCTTATAAAAATGACTTCGGAACTAGGATTTCTGAAACTTGATTGTAACAATATCAATGAAGTAATAGGGGAACCTATCTCTGTAGATGGTTGTTTCTCAACAGTATTGGTAGCAGATGTGGCTGGTGTAGAAGGAGATGTATCCTTCCCTTGATTTAGGAAAGCTTCGAGCTAAGCCTTTGCTTGAGGGCGTAACCTCAGTGCTATTTGGGTTTTCCTCGGTATCCTGTTTTCTAGAGATACCTGTTTCAAAACCTGGAGGTACAGTTTCATGTGTAGGCGAAGTGGCTATTGATTCTCCCTGTAGTACTTTCGACAAGTTGTTTCATCTGTGTCTTTGAAAACTGAAGAAACTGGCCTGTTGATCTGGGGACAAAGTTTGGACTTTGTTCAACACTTCCTCATAATACTTGGCTCCCATGAATATTTCATGATGTGGGGAGTTTTCATGCACATATATCTTCATGTTGTATTGTGCCAAGTGATTTTCCACGATCCTATGCAGGTCGTGCCTCTTAAATTCAATGTCAACCAACTTGACATCCTCCAAAGCTACAACCTCCACTTTGGAGTGACCAAAGTTTAATAATGAAAACATACCAACCTGGAGAGGGAAGGCAGGCCATACCTTTTTTTGGGATGCTTTCAACTCCTTGTTGATGCCCCCTATCACTGTTTGATAAGCTACTTCTCGGCATACAAATCGGTCTGGTAAAAACCTTGGGAGAGCGTGGGGAGGTACTTAACATTCGAAAACCCTGATGTAAGATAAGGTTTCATCTATGAACCAGACTTCTATTTTTCCCACATTTCCCATGATTCTTTCTAAAATTCGAGGGGGTGGGAAACCATATAAAGCTACATGGATTGGCACTACTACATGATGGCAGATTTCGTAGAAGAAATCTTTGGCCTTTTCCTCCCATAGTTTGGAATGGTAAAAGTGTATAGGTTCTACACTGTTTGTGGTCCAGCTCCAATTCATTAGTGGGAAAGGGGTTATGAAGCAAATGACATCCATAATATATGTGGACATGTAGAAAGGGGTGTACTATCCCTTTGATTTAGCCAACTTGTATTCAGTGATTTCTTTGGCCAGATTATCCGACAACATCTTGGCCCAGTTGAAAGAGTATCCCTCACCCACCTTGTGCATAATTGGCACCCATGCCATCAGGAAATGGGTGGGAATTTTCTTCCCGAATATCCTACAAAGAATCATAGCTACATAAATCATAAGAGTATCCAACGACGATATGGTGTAAATGCCATGAGCGTCGGCTCTGAATTTTTTTGGGTGACCCCACCAAGACTTGATTATATAAGGATAGCTTTTTTCATATTGTATACAATCATGTTATTCAAACTCCATCATGAACACAACATTGTGATTATATTTAAAATCAAGGGATAGATTATACATTACTTGTATGTGTTTTGGTTAGAAGGACCCAACAACAACCTTTTGAGAGTTGAAAATGCTCTTGGTTTGGATGTCAATGTTTTCCAGGGCCCATCCTATCATGTCATTATACGGCATAAGATTCAGCCACACAACTATCTTGTGAAGCTCGAACTGGGCTATAATCCTGATTTTAGCTCTATGAGTGTCGTCCACTTCATCGTCGGAATCTTCTGGGCAATTTATAACCTCATGTTCTAGAATCTATAACACCTATGTCCAAGATTTCATAGTGTCTATGGCTCGTGTTGTGGTATCTGACAGAACATCCGCATTCGGGTTTGCACCCTCACCAACTGCACCAATATTCTTCATCATCTTTCGTGGCACCATGATATCGAAAACAAAATGAGGATACTTGTTGCAGAGGAATTGCGTGAGCTTCTCAGTTGGAAAAAACTTGTTATTCCGCGAAGTTGAAAATGGAATTCAAAATCAAGAATTCTTATTCACTTCAAGTTAATTGATTCGAGTATACCTTTACTGATGGAAAATTTATTAACCTTAATGAGATAAGCATACCTAGCGATCCACAATCCACGCTAAAAATCATTACCGTTGATTTGTGATAAATTCCATTAATATTCGGCGGTTCGTGTTCGGGAGTTTTGGATGAAACATATTTGAAATTTCCCTAATCACAAATCCACAAATGGTTAATTATGATATAATCCCTCTTAAAATATTAATTAATCAGGTTTAACTTCATTTCCTTCGGGTATTCGGACTTTAGGGCTTTTAAAAGTAGCTCGAAAAGAAATCCCTGAAACCCGAAACTGCGAAATGAATAATTATCCGATAATCGCTTTTAAGTTTTAATTAATCATATTTAAGTTCAAGTGTTTCGGAAGTTGGGGCTTCAGATATTTTAGGATGTGAAAAAAATTGAGTGTCCAAACTCCGAAGTGTGAAGTCGTTAACTATCCTTTAACCAAGATTAACGCAATCAATTTATATTTAATATTTCGACATTTTAATGCTTCGTGGATTTGCAAGTTAACTCTTTGTTATATTTCTGAAAGGCCATCCCCCGTAGTGACATGTTGAAGATGACCTGTCAAGAATAGGGGGTTCCACGTGTTACTTTTAATCATATGAATCTTCAGATGAAAATGTCGGAAATGGATGCCACGTGTCAACCCAGGGAAGACTCAAAAGATACACGTGTACTATGACTCGTGTCCTTTTAAAGGTTTATGAAAAAGTGATCATGGACACTTTCGAGTTTCGGGACTTTAATAGTGAATACTTATGGAAATGCCTGAAGCGCGAAGCTCCAAAGCGACCTTTAGTGAGTTGATTATTTAACAATCAGGCGGCTCCAAAACTCTGGGAAAAAAGGGGATCGTTCGATCAAACGGGGAACTACATCAACGATGAATATCATGCGTGCCTTTGACTAGAAATAAATTTGATTCAAACTTCGAAAGTTGATTTCTGAGTTTCCACTTTGTGAAAGATTAAATTTTCATGAAGTGGATAATGCAAAGCTCAAAGATTAGGATTATACATGTTCCAATAGAGGGTGTATATGTTGATGTTTCAGGGCCACACCCGATGGATAGGTACTCGATGGACAAGTACACATGCATATATGATTAGTTCGGACCTCCATGGGGATAAAATCCAACCAGATGGATGCTGAGACCCCAGCAAGGGGTAGAGATAGATCAGAGGATTTCACCAGAGAAAGAGGAGGAGGTTTCACCAGGGGCAACCTGGCAGGCCTGGACCCAGGTGGGTTGTGCCCTTTCCACCATGATGTAGGCCTTGGAAGGCCCATGACGTCACCCAACGTTTTGGGATGTTTTGGCGGCAGTTGTGTGCTAAGTGGCAGGTTCCTGAGGCCCAAGAAGGCCTAACATTTTGCTCCATGAGGCCAACGTTGCCCAAAAAGGGCCTAACGTCACCCTAAAAGGGCATGAAGTCACATGAGCAACTTGTTTTAGGGTTGAATTATGACATTTAATGTAAAAACTGGATATTATTTGTAACTGGCCATGTCGGCCTTTTTGACCTAATTCTAGTCATTAGTATTGTATAAATAAGGGGAAATTACCTCTTATTTTTTATCATCTTTTACTAACACTTGTGAGGTCCGAAATTTTCACCCTACTTAGGGTTTTATGACTGAAATTTAGTGAGGACTTGTTGGAGGAAGGCTAATCTTGGTGTTTTTAGGCATTTTCTTGGTGGAAAGTCTTCAACTATGGCATATGCTAGATTATTCTTGGTGAATGTAAGTAAAATTATGCAATTATTATTTATTTTGAATGGTTATAGTATCTTTACTTTTCATTTTACTAAGATTATGAAATTGCTAGCTTAAAACCCTAGGATATTAAGCACATGTTATTGTCCTTATCTCAATAACTATTCACCTACTAGATCTTGCCAAGAAGCCATTTTTCTTGAAACCATTGCTAAGGGACTTACCATTGCAACACCATAGCATTATTGCTTCATCTTAGCCATCATTTACTTTATCTTTGAGTTAAAGAGGGAGGAAAATCTACTAAGGCCTAGGGTTACCTACACCTTTGTAGTCATTTTCCCCTAGGGTTTGGTGGTTGAAGCCTTGGCTTAACAACACTTCAATTATCAACCCCTCTTGTCTTTGGCTCTCCTATTACAATCCCTTACCTTCAACATTTGTTTCCACTTTATTGACTCCATTTTCCCTAAGAAATCACTAGTCTAAGTCCTCCATTGAGTAATTGATCAACACAACCTTCAAAAACTACTCTTTGAACAACCTACTAACACTTTCTAACCCTAGAATAGCTTGACCTACTAGCAACATTATTGTTGTTACTAAAGTAATCTACAACCATTAGATGCAGCTTTAAAATCTCATAAAAGAAATTGTAAAGGTTGAATTATACTTTGTCTTATATGCTTATGTCAAATGCTAATGTTATGACTTCAGTGATTAATGGTTTTTAGTCATTTTGAAGCTAGTTTCATGACATTTTATGTGAAGTATTTCTCTATAAACATTGTTTTTATAAGATTTTTGCTTACTTCACCATATTCAACAGATTTCTTTATTTAAGAAAGTCAATGGTTTTGTGAAGTGCTAACCAGCAATTGCTCTTACAAATATATATTTTTCTTGTTGCTTTGTTTCGGGTAGGTACACTTATGGCATATTATCTCTTCATTGGTTATTTAAACTGGACTTTTTGATCGGTGGTGACTTGTGAGAGGGGACCTTTACCTAGATACTTTCACTTTGTCTTCTCAAAACCCTAGGTCACCGGGGATGTCTCCCCTGGGCATACCACCCTAAATAGAAAGAGACATCTTATTGAGGTGACAGTGATAGGATAGTCTCTCGTTATGCCAATTTTGTCTCCTTTTACCTTCCCTTCTATCAAAGTACAAATTGTGTGATAACAACACCTTTTTCTACTGACTCGTGTGTTATCTCTCTAGAAACTAATTTATTGGGGACGTATTTGGGAATCAAATGTGGTGGTACTATGGCCCCAAATATTCTCACATAGGTATAGTACTTCTTCATATACCAAACCCCTATTTCCTTCAAGGCTTTAATAGCCCTTGGGGACACCCTGTGTGGATGAAACTCGAATATGGATTTGTGTAAGGGAGCGAGGAAGTAATCACATATATCATAAATGTGTTATTTGTAGTTCTCTTCCCATAATTGAGAGAAATATACATGGATTAGGCTTTGATATGGGCTCCAAGCCCATTTGAAAGTAGGAAATCTATGAGCTACACAAATTTCATCTATAAGGTAGGATGTGATATTAAAGCCAGGGTTTTTCTTACTTTAAGCCTCCCAAACTCGATTTTTTATGCTAAAGGCTAATATGTTATCCCAATTGAATGATTTCCAATCTTACCCACTGTGTAGGCCATCGAGAATCATTCCATCATGAAGTGGGTGTCGGTCTCCTCACCATAAAGCTTGCAAATCATCATGTTTAGGGATCTGTATGGAACTTTCAGGTACTGTGATGGAACATATCTCTCTCCTTTACCTACCAACCATTCTTCTTCTATGAACCAATCCTCCATTAGGGTTTTGAAGTCCTTTTCATCAAATCCAAATTTGTCCAGGAACAATTGATCTAGTGAAACAATGGGTTCTAGGGTTTTGTATTGAGTCTTGATGTTTTCTTCCTTGAGAGATGCAATTGGAACACCTGAAACATTGAATATGATTCCAGTTTCCCTTTGCATGTGTGTAAAACACCACCTTGAAACATCATTGTAAGGAAAAAATTTGGACGAGCACTTATTGTGTGTATACCACTTTTGTGTATATTTATGTACTCTTCGATGTCTTCATTAGTGAGAGGGTATTTTTCATTATGGAACGTGTCATAAATCTCATAGTATCTACGATAGTGCTCCATTCCGTCATGGCTACTCATGTCGCAAATATTGAATGAATCTTTTCCTAGAACATGAGTAGGTGCAACAGTTGTTTGAATTTTTTCCTTTCTAGTCTACATCTAAGACATGTCAGCTTCGTAAATCAACACACAATATGTAATTAATTCACCATCGAAATCATTACAAAAATAAGTGATATAAAAAACATTGCAAAATACCTACCGAGTGGTCAAAAGTGTATATCTCATAGCAAAATTTACCCAACTCTTTTAGCGGAAGCTCGTATGATTTTTAGCGATATTGCAGACAAAGTGAGGTTGATTATGTCTTAACAGGATTATAATGTTTCCCAAATTTCCCCAAACCCTGTGTAATTAATGTGGAATGTGTTACAGATTTTACTTGGTCAAATTTGTACGATTCGCCATAAATGTTTCTCGCAAACAACTCAATTTCCATTACCATTATTGTATTGTTGGGGTTGTAGAGTTGATGAGTAGAGGAGTTCACTAATATCATCGTCGAGAGTTTGTAAAAACAAAGGCTTAGTCGGTAAGGATTGTGATGAAAACTTTTGACGATGATGTATTTATATTAGTATTTATTCTCTAAGAGTGTGCTAAGGGGTGATGAGACAACAAGACTTTATGATTCGACAAATTAGGGTAAACCTCTCCCTTTCATTTTATGATACTATGTTACAAATATTTATGTATTGCAATGTCAGGGAAAAAGTTAATTTCCAAAGGTCGTGATGTTGTCGTAGGGTGATAGATTAATGTGGACCATTGAATCATATCGAGGTTAGATCGTTGACACTTTCTTCTAAGTCATATCTTCGTCGAAAAGTCTTATATGCAGGATCGGAAATGCACGGTGTCTCTCAACAATGAAAAGGGATTCAATAACAAGGACAGGCCAATGAAAAAACACTAATGGAAGTCTTATAAAAATATAATGGAACACAGGTTGATACTGGGTCCCACTTTCCACTCTATAAAGTGTCTCATCCATACAAAACCTAAGGCCAATATTCCTTTGACACTTGTGTATAAAGTCTATCGCAACAAGAGTATCGTCATCAACGATATGAGATAGGTTAAAATGGAAGAACCCTCATGCATTCTCCCAATGACGAAATCGTCGTTGGTGATTGGAAAAAGGAAAGGCATTGTGTTAGGAGTGGAGGATCAATGATATTAAATTTAGGTCATATGAATAAGTACTTGGGGCTTATCGTTGTGGGTTCTTTTGTTCAGAAAAGGGATTAAATCCCTCGAGGGAATGCAGGAAGGGTCTATACAAAGGAAAAGTTAACTTTTAACAAAATTTGCATCAAATTGACTTCGACTATTGTGTATAAACATAGACCTCATAAGTGAATAACTATTTAGGTAAGTAATGAATAGTACCTTGTAAAATTTTGGTAGTAGAGGTACCCAATAAAACTCAAGAGTTTTAGTGGGTTGTTGTGTTTCTCACCATACTCCTTACCCAGCAAAAGATATTAGGAAATTAAACGCAAATGGTACAATCCCAACAACTAAGGAAAACTCCGCCTCTCCACTCAAGAAAAAAGAAGCAAAAATGTCCATATGCAATGATAACAAAATCCCCTGATTGAAACGAATCATGGAAAATATATAACCCTTCAAATCCTCTCCATTTTAATCAAAGAGGGAATGGTTTCCCCTCTCCCTATGGGGAAGGAATACTAAGAAAGGATTGAGGAAAGAAACTAGAGAAGAGGAAGAAACTAAAAGTAAGTCATTGGTATTTCAAGCTACAATAAATCAAGCCTGGGCATTAAGGAAAATCCCAAACCTAATCAGTCATGAAAACATTATCTTGGAACTAAAGGGACCTTGGAGACCTTGACAAATGAAAGTCACTAATTTGTTTAATTAATAAATAAAAACGAACAAGTATTTTGTTACAAGAAAATATGCTAAGGCTAAAATCCTTCTCCATCTTAAGAACTTGATGTGGGGCCAAGCAGAGTTCATTTAAAAGGAGGCCAAAGACCTATCTAGAGGTTTAGAAATAGTACGGGAGTTTTCTCTATTCAGATTTAGCAACAATGTCAAGTCCATTAATTGTATAGACCTACAATGTGAGGTAATTCAATCAAACAAATATTTCAAATATTAAATATCTATGCTCCTATCAACACCGCTATAAAAAAAACAATGTTAGTCTTCTTTTGTTGAATTTATTTCTCTCTCTTATCCCCCTAAATGAAATAATCCTAGAGGATTTTAATATGGGTTTAATTATTAAGGAAAAGAGAGGAATATCCAAGGCATGATATCCTTATAGACAAATAACTAGAGAGTTGATGGCACAACATGACGCTTAATGGCAAACCTAGAATAGAAAAATACACCTAGATTGATAAAAGGACTGGGTATGGAATCATTGCAACACCTTGATCATTTCTTGGTGCAATATTCATTTCTCAATTATGATTAGCCATGTCCTCTATCATTCAAATTCCATATCTAACCACAAACCTACCACTTTACATATAGTTTCTCCAAAAAACTATCACCCTCTTCCCTTCTGGTTCAACGCAGTCTAGCCTAAACATAATCACTTTGATGAACTTGTTTCCTCTTCCTCTCTATCCCTATTGGGAATTTATGGATCCAAGTCATATATTTGGGATAAAAAAATAAAGAGAGTCAAGTATGATATAAAGGGACAACCAAGAAACAATGGGAAGAAAAATGCAAAAAGTACAAGAGTGTATTGATGTTATAAGTTAAGTTATAGGCTATGTTGACTCCTTGTGAGTAGAGAAAAGAGAGATAATCTTGTAGATATCCAAAGAAAAAATTCAAGACAAACGTTATAGATAAGGTCTCAATTCTTATCATTGAAATCAAGGGACAAGAACAAAAAATATTTCCACTCCCACAAAAACAAGAGAAGAATAAAAAATAACGTCTCTAATATTTTCACTTCAAAGGGAGAAAATATCATTGATTTTCAACAAATATATATGGACCTATTCCCACTTCAATCAACTAATGACTAAACATGATCTTTCCAAAAAGAGGACCAGAATGCCCCACTAACTCACATCCCAAAATTAGTACCAAAAGTAGCCAATGAGAACCTAGCTTGACAAAGTAAGTTTGAAGAAGTAATGGAAGTCATACTCTCAATGAACTCATATAAATCCCCAAGCCTGAGTGGGTTCCTAGATAAATTATTCTAGA
>SNQJ01S0144534.1:8801-24252 GCA_010110895.2 Picea sitchensis
CGTCATAGAGTGCACCGAGGACGGCACACAATTTGTAATGACCCTAATTGGGTAAATGCTTAAAGATTACAAAGTAAAATTTATTAAAGAAAGTAATTGTGGTTAACTAAGTAATACTTTAACTACAGATCACATTTAATGGCCTAAGAAATAAATCTTAAGAAATCAATGAGAAATGTTATAAAATGGTTGAGTATGCAACAAGGGAGAGCCTGTTAGTCCTGAGAAGATAAAACATTAATGGAGGGATAAGGGACGGGGACGAGGGTAGGTAAGGGAGTAAAGGAGGAGTCGGTGAAGGAGGGATAGGGGAGAAAGGGAGGTTTACGTGAGGGGCATTCGACATGGGAGGAGGATGGATTCTGGAGGATTTTCGGACTTGCTGTGAGCACAGAGTTTCTGATTGTGGCTTTAGATCAGTTGAGGCACCGAGTTGCTGGAGGTTTTGGGCACGGGGGCCAGGATATCCGTAGATATCCTAGAGCTATGTAGTTTTCCTAGTTGGCAGGGAGGACAGTAGTTTTGGGCAGTTATTTTCTTGTTTGTGGAAGGATTGATCTGTGTATCAGGTAGAAGGAAGGCAGCAGCAAGGCACAGAAGCAACAGAAATTAGCATCAGAACCAGGTACCTTGTTAAGTTATGTATTTATTTCTTTCTACCATGAAATCAGTATTTGTTGATAAATCTAAGTTACTGAAGTTGTTGTTATGAAAATCAATATTATGCTAGGAAGTTATTGTTTCAGTTTACTAAATAAAATGTTTATGAAACTTAATGATGTTTAGAAATATTAGGTTGTTATACAATTGTAGGGGAGGGGGAATGTAAAATCCCCACTATAATCCCCAGTTTAATTAATGCTTATGTGGATATAATGTGTGGCTACTACCAAAGCGATGTAATATGCAAATTGTATTTCAATGTTTTAATAATAAAATTTTATGTCGGTTGCTAAGGGGACATGGAAAAGAGATGGGGGTTGAATTAATCCACAAGAAGGGGGAGTTTCTAGGATAATGGCCAAGAGGGGTCCAAGGGGGGGATTACCCATGTATATCAATTCAACCCATTTTCCTAAGTTTTTTATTTGTTTATGAACCTTCCCATTTCTGATTGAGTGTTCCCAAAGCCAATCATTGAATACATGTAAGAGGGTGGGTGTGAGTGGTCACATCCCAAATTTATTAGGAACATGGGGGTTGAGTACAATTAGCTTGGGGAAGAGTGTGAGTCAATAAAGGAAATCCAAAGAGAGGAAATTTGCGTGGGTTGGGATAGCAATTTTTAGTTAGTCAAGTTTTGTGCATGGGAGGCAAGGAGAGAGCAAGAAATAGAGCTTGAAGCTGATGTAGCCATAGAGGGAGAATTATAGAGCAATTTGGAGTGTAATTGGAGTGAATTGGAGCTGGAAAACTAAAGAGCCAGGTTATCAGACCTGAAGAGTGAACTCATGTGTGAATTTCACTAAAACAACAAGTCTTTGTTGTTGATTTGTTGATAGTTTTCCTAGCAGCAATTTCCCTTGAGTTCTCAGCTAAGAGATTCCTAGTTTCTTATGCCATAGAGACCCTGATAAACGAATTGGATGCTTGAGGGAATTATGTCAATGAAGGGGTACATTCATTGGGTTGGACAGGTCAAGAGGAAGAGAGTTGGTGGAAAATCAGGATAGATGTAGAAGAATATTAGTTGGGTTGAGAGTTTTATGAGTTTTGAGTGGATTGTGAGAGACCGCCCTCTTTTGTGGATTATTATCCTCAACTCGGGGGTGACTGGATGTTGATATTTAGAAAAATTAGTATATGTTTGGGTGGAACGTTTGTCCCAAGAATCTGGTTTCACAACTCTTCTTTAAAGATAAGTGTTTTATATTGTTACTATGTTATTTACATGTGTTATTGTTGTGCATGAACTCTGTGTAAATGAGAATTATTTATATGCTATTGTAATGAGTTGTTTAGCTGCATTTCATGTTGATTATTAGCATGTTGTAGATGCATATATTATATGGTTGTATATAGTAGCTAAATCTATTTTAAATTCGTAGTTGTAAGCTACAGGAAATCAAATAACAGTAAAAGAATTAATTTAGTTAGCAGAAATTTATTTTTTTATGTTTATTCTACACCGTAATGTCCCTCGGTTGGGTTAGGGGACATTACATGTAACAAGAATAATATGAGGGAATGACTCATCCCATGCAACCCCCACATAATTATCAAATCTTACTAAACCATATGTAAGATATTATGGGGGTAAACTTCCAAGGTTATACGCATTAATTTTTTCTACATCTCCAAGAGCACCATTGAAAAGTTTTGCATCAATCCATAAGTTTGGAGTAAGCATAACCCTAGCTCTAAATGCAATAAGCAACTCAATTTCCAATGATTCATCATCTATTTAGTTCAAATAATTTATTCTTACTCTTGTAGAAACACTAGATGCAATGGGGTGATGTAGGTATCACAAACAATGATTATTATGATTGTGTACATCATCATTTGTCGCAAACAAATGTATGGCCTTATCAAAGGAATCTTTTATGGAAGCATCCAAATAAGTATTTGTACAATTCATAAGTAACTTCTAGTCTTCTATAGTTGGTATTGCATCCCTTGCATCCATTGACAACCATGGCTTGTCCATATTTCCTAAGCATTGTATCAAGGGTCACAAAAATTGTGAATGAGTTCCATAATTCTCTTGCAAGACATTCACATGCATATATGGGTTTATCCCTAATAGGTGGAAACCTTTTGAAATCGTCGACCAATATAATTGACCTCCCTCAAAAAGGAATAGTAGAATTTTTTAGGAAAGCTTAGCGAAGTCCAACATCATTTTTTATTAACAAATTTATTCTCATAACTCCTTTTATTTATTAGGATATATTTGGCATGTTTCATCTTTTCTTGTGATCTAATTAAATTCAAGCCTTGTGAACCAACTATGTCTTTGATTGGTATATGAATCTCATCATGATTTTTTGTTGTAGATATGTTGAAATTTGCAAACCCTATAGGGGCTTAAATAAGTAACTAGGACTCTTCTCAGGAAGAGACCCAATTTCAAGAGCATGTTTAATAGCTCAAACCAATAAGACTCCCATGTAGCTATAGTTCCTTATATTATCATATGTAGTGGATTAACCCCTATCCTATAGTGGTTAAGGATAATAATATATGTTCTTATTTGGTTAACCTTGGACTCTCTAATGAATAAGAATTTGCATGCTTATTAGGAACAATGAACTTCAGCTTTTGCTTCTAAGATATGAAATGCACTACATAATTTGGAATTGTCTTCATCCACAAAATTAGAGTTCCAATTATGCATAACATCATGATACCTAAGTCTAAGCATCTTAAATGAATTTTAATTTATAAATTTATTTTTATACAATCCATAAATGAGCTCCCACTCATTATCTTTAGAATCTCTATGCACATTTGAATTTATTCTTCTTCATATTGAAATGGATACACTAGAGGTAGTGTATTGTGATCGACATTCCAAGGTTTGTATCAAAAAAATTCCTAATTATGTACTATCTCATCATATGTATGGCCTCTATCTCTGGAGAATTCACGAAATTTCTTTTACAATACCAACTCAAACCAACAAAACTCTACAAACTTGTCATTTTCTTGAGTATGAATAGAGTTAAACAAAGGAAACACACATTCAATAGTCACATTTTTCCATAGTAACCATTTAACTCTGCATCGATGTTTGTCATACCACCATGATTTTGCAACAATTAACAATGCAAGGTGCTCCATATCCAAAAGTCACTTGGTAGATGCATCAATAAGAGAATTATTATTGTCAACATTATATGTATCAACTTGCACTTGTTTGAAAACCTTCATGTTGTTGGCACTAAAACTAAACCTAGGTTCAGTGCACAGACCAATAACAAACCCATTAGAATTGGCATTTTCAATACCCTCAAAGAGGTTAAGGTATATCCCAAGAAACTAATAGGAATTACAAGGACAAATTCATAAGAGAAAGAGACAGAACAAAATGTATATCCAACAATCAATAGAAAGCATACGCATTCACCATTCATAACATGAATTGCTAAGAAAAGATAGCTCAGAAAATTATAAGAAGAGGGAAACATATTCCATTTCATTCCATCTCAAAATAATAGATTACATGCATGTAATACTCCTTATATATTCCTCATACATCCTATATCAATTCTCATTCCAATAGTGTAACATTACATTTCCTAGAAATCTCTCTAATCGAAATCCATTATCGTTATTTATAGATATTTAGGTTGGTTACATTAGCATACAACCATTACTTATCCCTCTCTTGAAAAGTGCACAGAAAAATCGGGGTGCAACATATAGTTATCACATGTAATATACACAATAGTAAAATGTTGTGCACAAAACAACTTCAGTGTGCACAATAAAACCTAGGCATATGCACTACAGAAGCATGCAAAAGTCTTCAAAATGGAAAAATAGGGCACCAATTGTTGGAAGATTGGTTGTTGTCATTGATGTCAACCCTAGTCATTGGTTTTGGACCCCAAGATTGATGAAGGTATTTGGACATGAAGGACAATGCACATGCAGATACAACACCCATGCATGGATAATATACATCATGTTGTTTTTGGTGGTAGGTGGCACATCATGTGAATCCTCATGGTTGACGAGAAATGAATTTTTGAAGATGACAAAGTGAATTGAAGAAGGAATTACAGGTCGGCCTTGAAGATAATTAAAGAAAAGAATTACAAAATCAGAAAGTGACAGGTCGGCCCTAATGTTAAAAGGAAGTGACATAAAGGGTATAAATACATCTCATTAAACATTCATTTTTCAACAAACACAAGTTTTTAAATGAACAAGGAGATATAAGTCGAATTTCAGAGGAAATATGAAGTAAATAAGGCTAAATTTCAAGGGAGGATGAAGTCTTTTGGTGATGTGTTCTAAGGTATGTTATTTATAAGTCATCTTACCATTTTCGCTATAAAAAAATTTCTAGAATGATTCAGATGGTGAAATTGGTATGCTATTGAGAAGACATATCTAGGTACCTGTGGTAAATATTTCATCTATTTATTCGTTATAATTTTGGAGACACACTCTATGGAAGATAGGGTTTTTGACTACTCCTAAAGATATTCATAAACAGGTGTTCTGGGTAAAATAGTCATAGCATCTTCATAGAGAATCCAAATAAAGTGAGACCAATTGCATTGGAAAGAGTACGGGCTTTAGTTTCTTGTGTACTAATTGCAGAATCTTATGTTAAATATTGAGTGTGAGGCATGGTGTACAAGTTCGCTCTCCTGAATAAACCAGAATTGAATAAGGTCTACCATTTTCTCTATAACTCCTTTTCTGGGAGGATTCATGGAGTGAAAATTGGAGGAGTTTCAGAGAAAACATTGAGTAATATTATCTACAGGATCAAAGTATTTCAAGAAGTGAAGAATTTCAGAAGTTGAAGAAGTCTCAGGAAGCATTATCAGGTTCTATGTGATGGTTGGTTGATGGTGATAATTTAATGTAAAAATATTTTATCTCTCATATATTCTTGGGTGGAAGGAAGGGGAAAGGATGGAGAGTTCAAACCTCTATTGATATTGGATTATTGTATCTTCCTTTTGGAGGTTTATCCCTCCCTTTATATTTGGAAGTTGTAGCTACCTTGGAAGTCATTACTTCCCTTGAACAATAACTATTGATTATTTATCATATATTGTGCATGGTGTATTGTGGTGTATTGGTGTAACTCTTCTACTATTGTTCATTTCCCATTGGATATAATTGAATATATAATCTGGTTGAAGTATAAGTTGGAAAATTTTTCAAATTGTACTTGATATTGATTCACCCCCCTCTCAGTATCAACACAAACAAGCCCCCAACACAAATATTTGTCACATTCCTGAGACAATGTAGCTCACTTCGGCGAAATAGGACCCAACAAGGGAATCTCATTCTTCACTCGCACATGCAAGTAAGCAATTGTCTTGGCTTTCATGTTACAGAAGTCCTCAATATTTGGTATGTGCTCATTATACTTATAAATGGATTCCTTGGTATCTCGCATGAGTTCATGCCTCAACCTTTGAGCTATCATGATGGATTTACCTACAATCTCTTGAGATTCCAGTGGATCAGTGTACTGCTTCTGTGCCAAATCCTAGAGATGGGTGACTTTACTAATCAATTGTTGTTGTTCTATGTGGGTTGTTGAAATCTACTTACTCAACTTAGTCATATCATTCATACTAGATGCTCGGGCACTTGGTGATAGATCGTTCATGGCCTTATGTTTTCCCACAAATTGGCTCACTAATGAATTAATAGTGTTCTCTCATTCTTGAAATTTTGGCAGATGTTGCAAAGAATTCCATAGTTGTAAGCTTGAATCTACAATTTTTGAAAATCGAGTAGTTTCAATCCTTATTTCTGCAATATTTCATCCGCGTACTTGATGTGTTGGTTCAACTCCACTTGATCTTCGGTAAGTTGATTTTGTATTTCTTTCTCTATATTTTGAGAATGGCACGTAGATTCTCACAGGATTCTTGAACTTTAGCAATTTTTTCATGTGACATGGAAGTTGCAGCAAGTTCTAAGTTGTTAATTTGTATTGTTTATTATTATTATTATTATTATTATTTTATTTTTCATATATGGTCGACATGTATTATTGTTTTTTTTTGGTTAAATTTTAATTTTTTTTGAGCTGACATGTGCCACATCATCCTTGCCCACATCACGTCTTTTTCATATAGGGTTTAGAAGCACCTCTCAACATAATAACTACCATGCAATTTTAGGAGTTTTAGATTTTTTTGGGTATACCACATCGAGATTATTTTGGTCGATGTTTTGATCCATACAAGCATGGCTCATAATTCATTGTGAAGACTAACTATAGTTTCCAAAGTTTTCAAGTATTGATACCAATAGAAGAAAAATAATACAAACTTATGTTGAAGTAGTTTCATACAAGTGGATCCAAATAGAACATGAGCTAGATACAACCAATAGCACCCAAAACAAATTTCATATGCAAAAATTGTGTCCTCCAAAATATTTAGGAAAAAAAATCTAACCAAACTTTGACCACAAGTACTTGATCATACTAGAAAAAGTATGAAACAATACCCCACCCTAATTTTTCACAAAGAACAATGTAAAAAACGATACTCAAAAATTCAATGACATAAAAAAGTTACAACAATTTTATGAAATACCTCAATTATGTGATGATAAAAGCAATACTCACTTCCAAAAGTTGAAATTTTCATTGTCGGGCCTTCTTGCAACAACAAACCACCCCGAAAAATATCTCTAAAAAATTCTACAGTGAAGACTAAAAATCTTCATCATCCATGTCTTGAAAATCCAAAAACAATGAATCCACTTCGAAAAAATGACCTCTAAGAGGAAAAAGCACAATCCATAATATTTATGTGATGCAGCAACCTCCAACAATTCCTTGCAATAGCTAGGGGAGTTCAACCCTTAAGCTTTGATACCATATTGGAATTTAATGATGAGTTCCATGTTCAACCCAATGTTAGGATATTTAGACACTTAGGAGTTAGTTAAGATCTACTTGGTCTAACGTGTCATTAGGTAAAAGTGTGTTTCTTAGTGTGTTTCTTTAGTATGCATTAGTATGCATTTGTAGTTAGGAAATCTGATGGTCACGATATGTTCCCAACATAGAGTGATCTGTCGATTCATACTCTCCTCAATCTTAACGTCCATTGATCCATGGCTTAACACTCGATTGGTCCATGATCTCTATTTAAAGAGATAGAGGGTCATTTGTCGATGATCGATTGTGAGAAACTCTCTAGTAAAATCTCTATGTAATATTTTTATTTTGCATTAATAAACTGCTCCAAGTGTCCGCGTTGTTTGGGGTCGTGGATGTTACCCCGTAGGGGTTTTACCATGTGAAAACATCAGTGTGTTGATGTTTTATCTGGTTATGTGAGTGGTTATTGAATGTGTTCATCCTCTATTGGAATATATGTGTTTTCGAACATGGTATCAGAGCATGTTTGAAGATCTGCTCCTGCTATAGATCGAGATCGTGAAGCCGAGTTGTCTCATCTCCATTTTATGTCATTTCCATACATTTATGGGCTTAGAGGATTGTTCCATTTCATCTGAAGCACTCATTTCATTCAGGAACACTTTTCGTTTCACTTGAAAAGGTTTGTGTTTTCCCAAGATACGGCCATTATAGTCAAATCTGGAGATATGTGTATGTTCTTTGCCCCGCGCCCTATGCGATCTCGGAAAATCAGAAACAAATAGGAAAAGGTGCATCTTTCAGGTAAGCTAACCGATATCTAACCCTTGTTGTCATCGAGAAGCGAATTTTTTTTTTCTTGTGTCAAAAGAGTTTTTTTTTATCACGCTCTCCAAGGCCGTCTTCAACAACAACAACAATCCTCCTTCTAAACATTAAAATATGTTTTGCTAGACCATTTGGTTAAAAGTTGCCTTATTAAGTAAGAGGTCTTGAGTTCAAGTCTCTCTTTTGTTACGTTTTTTGAAAAAGTTCATGCTAAAATTGTAAAGTGTATTTCACTTCAAGTATAAAAGTGAATCACTATAAGTAGCTTTAATATTTTGTTTTAGAGTTATTTATTTTGCATGCAACTTTTCTGTTATAAAGTAACCTCATTGTAAAAGTGATCCCCACTTCTCTTTATAAAAGTGGGTCACTTCATAAAGCAACTTACACCACCATGTGGTCCTTTGGTTACCATTTATGCCTTTTGTTTTTAAATGGCATAACTCTGATATCCGAAGTCCGTTTTAAGTGTCGGTTTTTTTTTAAATCGCATAACTTTTCGAGATATTTCCATTCAGATCATCAGTTTTAGTTTTTAAATCCATATTATCTACATATTTAATATGGCTTCTACAAGTAATCTCTTACTTACCAGCACCAACTACTTCCAATGGAAATCCCATATGGAGGATTTATTAAGAAGTAAAGGCTTGTACTGGATTACCTTGGGAAAGGATTTATTAAGAAGTAAAGGCTTGTAATCGGATTACCTTGGGAAAGGAAATGTTTGGACTTAATCGATGTTGATAAGAAACTCTAAATGGGATAATAATAATGACTAATCATGTGGGATTAATCGAATGTTCATCTCCTGATTTAAGGCTCCAATCTTCAATCAATTGATAAACCCAAAGAAGCTTGGGAAAAGATTAACTGTGTTTGTAAACACAATATTATTCAAGCACAACAATTAGAAAAATCAAGTACTAACTTTAAGTCCAAGTGACTTGTCTTGCATTGAAGACTATCTATCTAAGTTTAAAACACTGTGAACTTTATATGAAGAATGTAAGATAAATATAGACTAAGATCATTTGCATATATCTTATCTTTCTAAGCTAGGTAGTGCAGATTTTGTGTTTGTATCTACCTTTATGCCACATGTAAGAGGATCTAGGGGTAGCTTATCAAAAACCCAAACTTGATAACTTTTGTGATGCTTTTGATTAGAGAGCAAGATAAGCTTATACAACTTTGATTATCAAAGACCGCAGTGTACCTCCAACAAAGCCTTAGTTTTCCATCATAAAGATAAACCTAAGAATCTCTCAAGAAGCAACATCCTCGGCCACAACAACAAGCAATATGAGGGTCCCAAACCCACTGTGACAACTTCAACTCCTAATGGTAAAAAATGAAAAAAAAAATAAGAAGACCTGAATGCATTACTGCAACTCTTGTGATAAAGATGGTCATGGTGAGTCCAAATGTTTCAATAAGATGGTAGCCTTAGAGGGCTAAATGGTGAAGAAGTACAACATTAGTATTGATTCTACCTCTTCTTCTCTTTCCTTAATAATTTTCACCTTCTAGTTTCTCCTTCAATACAACTTCTACTTCTACCTCTGATAAGTGGTTTATTGATTATGGAGCATGTCATCATATGGCTAAGGATAAAACATATTTTCACTCTAAAATGAATGTGTAACACCAAGAAAATATTTGTTGGTGATGATAGATATCTTAGTGTTGAAGGATCCGAAATGGGCCTACAAGAAAATGGTCATTTCAATGATGTATTATGTGTTCCAAGTTTTTCTGGTAACCTTCTATCAAAAGATATCAAATCACCTATTCGTGAAGGTAAAACAACCGAGTTTTCACCTCACCAATTTCTAATCAAGGATCTAAAAGATCCTAAGAACAGTTCTTGCAACTAGAATTGTTGGATGATATTATCAGTTGTACAAGTTTGAAAACTTTGGGTCATCATATTTTCACTTATTTTTGCTCATAGTGATGACTTGAGCAAACTTTGGTATGAACAATTTGGTCATCTAAACTATCACTCATTGTAGCAACTATGTAATCAATGTAGGATCGGTCTTCCCTCTTGTTTCATGCGTAGGATGGTGTTTGTACCCGTATTCTCCTCGGCAAACATCATCAGATGTAGCTTTTGACAATGTACCTCTTGGCACACCCTCCGGTTCTTTGCAGCTTGTTCACAAAGGATTTGTGTGGTCCAATTCTTCTCCTTCTTTTCTCAAGTATTTCTTAACTTTCATTGATCTAACCTTCCGCATATTACTTGGGTTACACTTTGTTGATCTACTCTTTAGATGTGTTTATATGTATATGCAAAGCAAATAACAAAGAGATAACCATGGAACATACCTCAACCATATGTACAAGATAGACAAGCCAAAAACATCTCAATTCTTCTTTATTCATAAAATAATAGAGAAACTCAAGCAATGAAGATGATGACCGAATGCTCAAATAAATGGGCTAAGAAGATAGACAATAGATAAGATATAGAAAATGCTCCCCGCTAATACAAAATGCCCTCCAAAGGATCAATAAGAAATGAATATCAATACAAGTAGATCCGAATGCCAAACTCTCCAACTAAGAATGCTATGCTCCAATAGGAGGTTGAAAACCTCAGAATGCGCCTGCTGCCAAAAGTGTCCAATCACCTCTAAGAAATATGCTAACCCGATAGATCGGGTGATGGTAAGAACAACCTGTGCTCAATCTCCAAGATCCCTCTCAATCTCAGATCCAAATCCCCACCGTGATGGTGTATCCCACCCAGGACTCAAGCCCTAGATAATTCAGCCCTACCGAAGGAGGTCTCCAAATGCTCAAAATATCTTAAATATAGATCGGGACACTGCAAGTCACTAGGTGAAATCTCAAGATCAAATCTGAAGTGTAACTCCTCCAAAATGACTAGATCCGATATCAAAAACGCCTCCCTTCTCTTCAATTCGCCCAACTGTTCAAGAAATAATCTAAGCCATAAACTATCCCAGCACTAGATCTGATGTCCAAGGCCCTCAGAATGAGAAAACCCAAGTGATACAATCCTCAATGGCCTTGCCAATCTCCTACAACTAATCTCTTTCCAACGATGGTGTGCCCCCCTTGCCGGAAACCCCCCAATGGTGCACCCTCCTCCCCTTCCCCGTGTTCTGCCACCTGTAGAACCTCTTTCACTGATGTAGATCTGACTAGAATGGTGTGGGATAGTATTGAATTTCCTGAGACCAAGCTTGGGACAAGCTAGGTGGAATCTTTCACCACTCTGACCGCCCTCTAAGGTTTGTTAAGTCAAACCCTCAAGAGATAGGCTCTCACTAGCTAAAGCCGATATCAAACCGATAAACATACATGCATGAATGAGAAGAGGCCTTTGCATTTACTTTATACTTTTGTCTCACCTTATCCCTCCAAAATGACTTTCATTTTATTAATATTTACTCACTAATTAAATCACTTTTAATTAATTAATTAACCTTTTACCTTTGAAATCTCCTTATCTCTCCTTGTGGTTCTAGCTAACAAAAGTCACTTCTATCCATCCCATCCTCGTAGTAAGCTCCTCCTGATTCCAATGAGCTATTACACTGAGAGGTTCCTCCAAGTAATGTGCCCAAAATGCCCTCTTTAGTGATTTTAATTAACTTATAGCTCAAAATAGTCAAAATCATGGAAATCGTCAGAATGGAATGAAACCAAAGCCAACCTGTGCGGAATGTCTCATGATGATGGAATATGATGATAAATTCCAACTGGACCCCACAATGCCTCTCAAATACCCTTGTATTCGCTATAACATCCATCTGGCTACTCTGGTCATCATAAGTCTCTACCCTGTGATGATGTCCCAAAGTGGGGACATTACATTGTGCCCGTTATATTCTCGGCAAACATCATCGAGACAGTTTTGACAAACGTGCCTCTTGGCACACCTCGGGTCCTTTGCAGCTTGTTCACAGTGATTTGTGTGGTCCACTTTCTTCTCCTTCTTTTTCTAGGTGCAAGTATTTCTTAACTTTCATTGATGACTTTTCCAGACATACTTGGGTTTACTTCTTAAAACTTAAGAGTGAATTTTTTGACAAGTTTTTGGCCTACAAGGACCTTGTAGAAAAGCAATATGGACATCAAATTCAAAGGTTGAGAACAGATAATGGTGGCGAATATGTGAACAAAAATTTTACAAGTTACTGCACTACACAGGGAATCCAAATGCAACACATTGTTCCATATACATGTAACAACCCTAATTAAATAGTTCATAGGGATTTTTAATTATAATTAATTTGATAATCTGACTGTCCTAATATGTTAGTTAAACAATAATTATTTCTTAATAATATTAACTAATTAATTATTATTAATTATTTGTTCATATCTATAAATGATTAATTAATTATTAATTGACTCATTAATTATTTGAGTAAAGAATTAAAAAGGGTTAATAATTTAATTTATTAAAGACTTACGTATACAAGGGGGGGAAAGAAACATTAAATAAGGGGATAAGACATTAAATATAGGGATAAGGTAATAAAGGAAGAGATAAGATATTAATGAGGGGGAGGAGAGTCGGTGAAAGGGGGATATGACGGGGAGGAGTCTTACGGGGAGGATCATTCTTTTGGGAGGGAGGAAGCATTTTGAGGAGGAGGATATATTTCTGTGGGAGATTTTTTTGTGGAGATCTCTAGTGTGAGGAGTTTGATATTGGGAGTTTCAATGAACCATTGCAGGGGCACCAGGTTGTTGGGGGTTTGGGGCACGGGGGCTAGGATTCCTTTTGGTTTCCTGGAGCTAGGGCGTCGGACAGGCTGCTCCTAGCTGGCTGGGAGGTTAGTCGGTTTGGGCAGAGTTGGTCAGTGCATTAGGTTAGGCAAGGTAGCATGGAAAGGGCATCCATATCGATGGGAATTAGCATCAGAAGCAGGTATTTTATTATGAATTGTTGAGTTATTTTCATGTTGTAGATAGATTTTAATTTCCGCAGAATATTTATGCTATATTATGTGAATGAATAATTTACGTATGAGAAGGGAATTATATGTTAATTGTATTAAATTTTGTATTTAATTAAGTACGGTCCCTACACATGGTATCAGAGCCCGGTTTNNNACCTTATTTACAACCCATAAAACCTATTAATACTACCCAAAAGAAACCTAAGAACTATTACCCATATTTAATGCCCGAGCTTCAACATCCTCCTCCTCGATCATCAAAGAATGATTGCGCATAATAGGCCTAAACTTATATCCCGTGAAAATGTAAAATGTGAGAGTTGCACATTCTCTGGTCAAATCAATCTTCCACATATACCTAAACGATATTCCTGTAATAAAAAATAAAATAAAAAATCGAGTAAAGTAGACATAACAAATCACCACAATATAATAAGTGCTTGAACAAGGTCAGATTTATTAAAACTACTACTATCGTACCATCTGTCTGAGTTTCTTCTTTCAAATACTTGATTGACCAAGCAATAGGAAAATAACAACGCCACAAAAAAAAAATGATATCAATAAGAAGAAACAATTGCTTCCATTCAAACCAGTCTTTTGCAAATGGTCCGGATATGCCAAGCATGGCTGCAATAATTTTATCAACAACTTGTAGGGGGATGACAAGCATCAATGACCTCTTGTCCTTTTCTTGAAGATAAGGCTTCAATAAGGACCAACCTGTTCCAATCAAGAAAATTAGAGTAAAAAGAATAATACCCCAGAAGAAACTGAAAATATAAAAAGCAACATCCCAACTATGCACAATCCCTGTTCTTTTGATAAAAGAACTATCCTTTGCCTCACATATCAAAATCATAGCCTTCAAGAAAACCAATGCACACATTAATACACGGATTATGTGGGTAGAAACCCTATTCTTCATACTTACATATGACCAAACCCCAACCAAAGTTGCATAAATCACAAAAACCGAAAATACAATCTTGGCAACATTTTAACCTCCAGGCAAATAATTTCTACTGTGGTATTCCCCCTCTAAATTGTACATTACAACCTTCATAGTCATGGAAAGCTAAAGGTCAAATATACAATACAAAAATATCAAAATGTACTAGTTGGAGTCCGAGGGGCGAAATGTCTATTTAAAATTTGTGTTATTTTGTATCTCTTCAAATGTGAAGAAAACTGTAATGAGATTGTTGTCAAGAATACATTTAATTTTCTCCTTATCCAACTGATGCAAAACATGGAAGCCATGCACTAGCGCGAAGCCGATACCTTTCGGCATGCCACAGCAACCCAACATCAAGCCAACACACGAATCAAAGCACCCAAACATAGAGCCAGTGCACAANGTGTTGCACAACACACCAAATGGTCTGAACCACTTTTACGCTTCCCTCCATTTTAGATCTCGATGGAAGCCATGGCGGCTGCAACGATGGCTACTCTAAATCTAAAGCAGAACCCTTTTTCTCCACTTTCTTCTTCAGTATTTCGTCAGCACAGTGGAATTGTCGCCCCATATTCTGGAATTTGCGGCTCTCCTTTCTCCATTTTGAGGCCAATTTCAATAAAAAGGCCCAGAAATGCTTCCAATTTTTTGAAGCCGAAGATCATTCGATCCGTAGAGGATGATGGTGATGCTACCACTGTAGCAGTCAACGAAGAGATTCCTATTGAAAAGAGATATATAATCCAACATAAGCAAAAATGCCAAGTCTACACAATACACAAACCCTAGCGCCTTAGAAAAAAAAAATTCAATGCCCACCAGCAGCAGCGAGGTGTAGAGGATTGGCCCCAGGTGATTTTGGACCAAACACAGGCACATTCACATCTTCACCCATATTGAGAAGTCGTCTCACTAGCTTTAAATTACCTCTACAAGCTTCCATATGAAGAGAAGTCCAACCCCTGTCATATGTTTCATGGGAGCTGGGAATCGAATGCCTCCTCATGGGAGTTGGGAAACTAAGGAGCATGTTCCCACCATGATTAGAGTACAACTTTCACACAATAACAGATAATAACCAAACCCTTAAAAACCACAAGAATTGATTCAAAAAAAAACGAAGGACAAACTGCTTGAATTTACATGATCAACTCCATAAAACCCTATAAA